>JPKZ01002434.1:0-41087 GCA_000803305.1 Toxocara canis
ACAGAGCTCTGAGATTGTATGCTTGAATGCAGCAGGGAATGCTCGTGATACCTAACGATTTACTTTGCGAAGCTTGCAAATATTCTGCTATCTGTAGTGACCCGAAACCAGTCTTTTTCAACTAAATAGAAGAATATGTCTGAATTATCTTTCAGATTCCAGGTCGTATAATTACAAGGACTGGGGCGATATAGCATTTTGTAACCCTGCCATTCACAAAGCGAATTTCGAAAACTGTTCATACTTTCCTTTATCTCGCCGCTTGTATAAATATTGTTCTTAAGGCGTGTTTGTCACCTGTGAGCTCGTATATATCACTCACAAGATTTTGGCGTTTCTTTTTTTTAAAGCTGCACAAATAATTTTCTGTTTGGTGCGGTGATAGGGGCGCGAAGCAAAAAACTGGCATGTTGTTTGCTTCTGACTATCCAGTGTCCATGCCACACAAAATCGCAGAACACCGAACGAGCTTCATACTGAAACGACAAGCAAAAGCGGGAATCTTGGAGCTCTGCAGCGCAAGCAAATCATTTCCTATTTGACAGCACGAGATATTCGCCGACGATGATCGTTTACGTAGCTAGTTGCTAAAATATCTTCCGCCAAAGAAGCGAATAGTCAAAGCGTACGATATATTTAACCAACAAGATATTAGTCAGCCATTCGAAATATAATTAACGATAAAATGGAATGAGTAACATAATTCGTAACTCATAGTTCATATAATGCATGGAAAAAGACAAATAAACAAAGCAACATAATTCATTTTGATATTCTCAGTGGGGCATCGAAAGTGCCCCGGATTTCAAACTTCTTTCGGTTCTTTCTAGCAAATAACTTTGTGCACGTTTACCGACTACATCATCAGCAGACACTTCGAGTAGTTTTAGAGAAGATTGGAACGACCTTACCGTCAAATCATCGCTCATCTTGATGAGGTCTGCAAGCACGCTGGTCAACTCTGAAATCTTCTCAAATATGTTCACGTATTGTACCGGAAGCCGTAACTATGGAAAGCTTTAGCACTGTTGATTGGTTAGTCGCGCCGTGCCTCTACAAAACTAGCACGGAATTAATTTTGTTGAATTAAAGACGCTCAGCGTGCTGTTCCATTCTCGACTCGGCTCAACACCGAGTCAAAACTTTTGTATGATGGTGAGCAGTGCCGTCAAAAGCAGTGTTTAAAAACGAGATTTTTGAATATTATCATTTAAAAAAATTTCGAATTGCTTCAAAACCTTTCCAGTTTCCATCTTATGTTTGACATTCTTCGGCTTCTGACTGTTTGATTTCTCTACTAAATTGCGAAATCCATTGAACAGATTCTCTCGACGTACGTTTGTTTGAGCGTTTTTGTTGTTAAACATCAAGTGCGAGTTTTTTTGAAACGCATTTTGAATGATAGTAAAGTGAATTAAAAGCAGCTCAGCGCAAACGGCGAACAATGTTCTCCATTGAAATACCAGCAATATTTTACTTTATCCACCTGCTTCTCATTCGATAGTTGCACTTTGTATTTACACGTTGCGAGCTTAATCCTGATTAGTGAGACACTCTACTGAGGGAAAGTTCCGGAGATGACGCTATAAAAAGGGTGCTGAATTTGAAGATGACGCAGGTTCACATCGTCTGCTGATCCTGATGTTACTCCTACTACCAGCTCTTCTTCTTGTCACGTCCACTTTCGGTATGTCTTTCCCTTCTAGTAATACTATCAATTAAGCTTTAAGAGCCTCCTAAAATCTGCCTGAAGGTGAGGATGAAATTGATTTGAGGAGTGTGAAGCGATGGTCCTAATAATCAGTAGAAAGACTCACGGTGTACCGTTGAAGAATCGAATCGAGAAATTGCGCGCATAACGTTACTTTCAAATTCCATCAGAAGCTTCGAAACGTCTGAACAGTCAGTACTGTTGCGGTCTTAAACGTTTTGACGAAGCTGAATGCCTTCGAATCACCGGCACACATTTTGATTGGTTGATATCATTTTCAGCGACCGGTAGCCAATGTCCCGGGGTTACCAACGCGAAGTTCGACGATGCAACGCGTGAAAAAATCATCGCAAAACACAATGAATACCGAAGCAAGATAGCACATGGAACGGCAAAATACAAGGGTGGACAAACTCTTAGCAGCGGAAAGAACGTATATGCATTGGTAATGGTTGCAAATTTCTCCGAGACTCTTTGCAAGAATAACAGACAAAAATGAGCAACATGGAGTTGCTCAATTCTCGATGGATTAATTTATAATCACCATATCAGACTCAACCACGTGTATGTGCGAAGTGATCTGGAAATTGGTGTTTTCGGATTAAGTTTAAAAACGAGTGAATTCATTTGATGGAACCCTCCGATCACAGTTCACTCTACAGAGCTGTTGGAGTGAATAAGTGATTAATATTTTGAATTCTTTACATACGAATGTAAAGAAAGAACATTTAAGGCTCCTTAAACTTCCAGGTAAAAGAACTTGTGCGAAGAAGTCGCATTACGAAGTTTAGGAATTAAAGGATGCAAAGATCAGTGGAGAGGATCTGTTTCGCTGCCTTGGAGGTCGGCGAATCGCCCAAACGCATGATATATTGAAAAGTAATGCCAAAGGACACCAAAATAGCTACGCATGTTCTTGCTATCATTTGTTGTTTGAAACATATAAGGAGGGAGCGAAAAGATGGGAACTCATCTGAACCAAATTGATCAGCATTTGTTAAGAGGGGTTTTTTCTTCGGACTTTGACAGTAATACATGGCATTCCCTGAGCTGCACATTTATGCTACATGAAGTTAAGCGAATAAACAAGCCAGGCTTACTTTTATCGATATGAGCTTTCAAAAAATTGTGATATATTTGTGCTATTTGCATTACCAGCCATATTGGCGAGACACTGAGCGCAGACCTATTACAGTCATGGGACTGCAGCCTCGAGCAGAGCGCACAGAATTGGTCCGATCGGTGCGAGTTTGATCCCTCATATCCTGATGACTTCGGAGAGAACTACGACGAATTCAACGCCACGAACCCTAGTACGTTTTCCCTATGTCACACGTTACGTGAGCAAGCAATGCTGAGGACACTGGGAGGCTCGTTAGCATGGCCAGGAGGCTGCAGCAGCGCAAGTCACATTTTCGTCAACAGCCTGAAAAATTAGAGCAAAAGAAATTGTGAAATGAAAGCGACATAGAGAAGCAAAGCATGAACGGAAATCATTGCCCTTCTAAGCCTTTCATGCATGGCGCAGCAAAACCCACTTTCACTAAGAAAGTACGTATAGGTCGACTGCAACAGAAGGAACAGCTCTATTGGCTAGCCGATCAGGAACGAATTTCTTCGCGTGCTGAATATCATGAATTCGGTTTTTGAGCAATGGTGCGGCCATTAGCACCGTTCCTGCAACTTTTGAAAAGTGCAAATCGGGCAGCTGCATTGACACTTCCGATCTTTTTCCTAGGCTATACGCATTTGTATCTAACTGAAGAAATGGAGAAAATTCCTTTCTCTTGCCTGACGAGAATCTCTTTTACCTATGCTTGTTGACAAAATCTTATTTGTTTATGTTCAGTGAAAGTAGCAATGGAAGCCATGGAAGACTGGTGGGGACAGCTGAAACAATATGACGCCAGTTCAAATCCAAACATCACTTTCAACGACGACGTTTACGAATATGCCATGCACTGGTCTCAGGTACAAGAAACTGTATTATCATTTTCTTGACTAGTGCATGCGTCCCGTCGAAGCAAGCTGTACTGCTGCATCCCGCTCATATAATTCTGCGTAAGAGTGTTATGAGAGCAACCAAACTTGATAATTGGACGAGTAAGCCCGTCATTATTCGTACATATGGAGGGACCCATACTATTATGGTACTGCTTTTGAGCGGAAAGCGTGCTGTTTATATTAAAGGCCCTGGTTCACTTCCAAAGTGATGCTACAATCCTATAGTGTGGAAGAAACGAGGGATCAACCCGAGGAGCAAAGCAAAGATTCCATTTTCTAAAACATTCCAGAGCTGAAGGGACCTCTTTAGTACCTTGCTCATCTTGCCGCACAAAACGACAACAAATTGGAGAAAGGGCGCCATGCACAAACAAAAAACCGAAAACGCATAACAAGGAAATCTCACTGAGTCCCCGGCCGACGTCAGCTTTCAATTAAAATTCGACGATGCGATACGTTGTAAGAGCCGAAATCATAGCGCCGCATACGCCTAATCTGGTGAGGAGAAGGAGCGCTGTCTCGCTGGTTTGGCGAACACGGATAGTGGAGCCACAAAAAGCAACACGCAGATGAAGAGCGAAATTTGAAGAATTTCCCCTACCGATTACAGAAGCTTTTCCCTGGTAAAATACGGTACTTACAGATGGCGTGGGGTGAAGCAACGAAGGTTGGATGTGGAATACACAATTGCACACATGAAAACGAAATGTATAGCGTGATAACCTGCCACTACAATTTGTGAGTTTTTCCCCACTTAAAAATTTTCAGAATTAACAATCTCTAGCTTGCTTCGGGCATCCTGATGGAAGGCAGGTCAGCTTTTGCTCTATATCGCGCTATGGGTTCTGTAAAAGGCGTTGAAGGAAAAGTTGAAAGCAGATAAAGCTAGTAGAAACTGTAAAGAGGTACAAGCGGATACGTCACGCGCTTAGAAGAGAGTTCTGGAATTGTTAGCCTCTAAGACGTGAGCGGTCGTTTCTCTACCGTAGTAAAAGTCTGTATTTTGATTGTCAGCATGTGTTGACTGAGAGGCTCTCTTACATTCTCAGCAGCCTCCTTCAGGAGCGTTTGAGAGAGCATATCATATGCTCGGAGGAATCAAAGCCATCATGAGAAGGACACAAAATGACACAAGCTTACTTTCTAAGGAGGAACCAGAAGTGATTGGTTAATAAGTAGAGGAAACCAAAATTTAATGCTCGATCATTCGTGCGAAATCCGTGTCACTCTGTTTTTTGTTGAATTCTATTGTGACGATGAGCATACCACATGCATGCATGCAAGCGTTCACATTCTGAAAGTGGTGAAGAGGAAACTCCAGCCAACGAGAAGGTTGATATAACACGAAATGGCGTTAGCTGGCCGAATTTTTCAGCGGCAATTGGCCACTACGACCGGTCTTCGAGTTGGGTAACGGTTGCAGTGCTGACTCGGATTGCACCACCTATGCGGACTCAAAATGCGATACCAGCAGCAAACTTTGCACGTAAGTTGTGGCCGCTGGAATTTCTAATTAGTTCTCAATTGGTTTCGATCACAATGATCCCCCCTCCCCCCACCCCTTTTAAACACAGAAAACTTTACCTATTTCCCTCCACCATTTTGATGTCAACTGGTTATTTACAAAGTGATCATTAGGAAGCCAGAATAACGAGCAAAAGTTTGAAAGAATGAACAGGTATTATTCGAAGGAACTGCGCTAAGCGCCTGCCAACGTGAATCACAACTCAATATTGTTTCCAGCGTAAGAAGAACTTTCATGAAGACAGCAACTTTTGCAGCGACGACAACGAACAATTGCAAAGACCTTCTGGACACCTGCTATCGCTTCGGGTACCTCTGCAACAACGCCTTGTTTGGGCCGTCAGCGATTAAAAACTGTCCGAAAACGTGCAACGCTTGCTGAATCTAATAACTCCGAAGATAATGATAGCATGAGACCCGCTTCTTTTCTGGTAAAATATACATCGAAGGACGCGGCTTCACATGTTGGAACCAAAGCGATTCTCTAATATGTGTGCGATGCAATTATTCTTCGGTTTGTAATGTCGTCACATTGTTTTTAACAATTTGGTTGGCACTGAAAATAAAAGATTTGATCTGACTAGAGTTGATAAACGTTGCATTCTCTTTACTTAAAATTTGCCATACGAGTAACTGCCACACCAGCACGGTGCTCGCTTCCAAAGATCTCGGGCGAAGCCTGTGACAGTGTGCAATGGTGTCGTTTCACAGCCGTACGAATAACTCTACGGCGAACGCCAATACATCCTGTTAGCTATGACAAGCGGAAATTTCTCGTATTGTCTAGAGAAATTTTGTATTGTAAGAAGCCCTTTTTGAAGCAGGATCCATTCGCACACACAAAATCCACAGCGAGTAATCGTTTACTTGCACGTACTGAATGGAAAAAGATACATATTTGTGAACTGCGCAATGAATGATTTGCGGGTGGAAAAAGAATAGAGAAGAAAAACAGAGAAATACGAATCATAAAACCGGGAAGCAGATGAAATAAGGTACGGGAAGCTACGGAAAGGAAAACCGACGTGGAAGGTTGGGTGGCTTTCGAACCGTGCGTGATTTAGGAGGAGTTTTTATTGCGTTTATTTACAGATTTTATGTATAAGTCAAAATCATCTGGAAATGTAACTTTTTGTTCGCATATGAATCATTCAATTTCTTTCGTTTGAAAATCATTGTTTGCGTTTGGAATTGTGTTAAGCTCAGCGTGTTTGAGCGAGTGTGCGGAATGTGTGGATTGTGTTGACGGGCTGAAATCGACGACTGAATGAGAGCTTTTCATTAGTTTTCCACGTGCTTTGATTCCATCGACGGATATTCATCTCCTGCCGATGAACAAACTGCCTTCACCCTCACCCCAGTTCCCTTTACCTAGTTTTAACTGTGAACCGCTCTATGGAATTCATTATTAATCGCCTCGTTTCGCCACCCTTAAGGAGTAAACATTGTCCGGGAGTGATTGCGTAAAGAACACGGGAACCGGTTTTGTACAGAAGAAAGGAGTGTCATTAATTTGAGGCGGTACACGGTAGACTGATTCCATAATCACCGAGGAACAGCTTTGCAACAAATTTCGGTCAAAAACGATACGAGTACAACATGCGTCTGCGAAAGGCCGAATACGGAGTGGTACGGGCAACTGCATAGAAAGGCTGTAACAGCTCAAGCGAACATTGGCGAGGAACCGACGCATAGCAGGCTCCTGCAATAAATAAACTCTTCTCGTTTTTGGCATACCACGAAATATGACTGTCTCAACATCGTGCGGTCACATTCAGCGCTTCAAAATAACGGTGTGCTCGCATGTCAATTCGCACAGGCCTTAAAGTTTGCTCAGCGAACGGGAGTCACATGGGTGCTAACTGAACCACAGCAACTTCCTGGAGCTTCATTTGGCAACTCGTCGTAATTGTGACTTTAGTATGTATGGATTAGAGTGCGCTGAGAAAAACTTCAAGCAGATAGGCGGGAGCAATAATCATCTGAAATATTCGACAGCAAAAGAAATGTATGCACATATATGCATAAAACAAGATTGTTCGAAGGCAGGCGTCAGTCTTGGCCATGAGAACTATGAAGACAATTTAATCAGGTCGGCCAGCGCAGCGTAGACACCAGAAAAACAGGAAAACTGGACAAGAAATTGTATGAGAGTTGATATCACATACACGTTGCAGAAGTCAGCTGTTAAAGAAGCAAACCAGTATTTAAGCATTCGATATCACCTTATCAGCAACGCATTTTATGTGCTTAAGAAGTGCTGGAGCCTCTTTTGGGCCAAACAATTTCCTGTGGAAAGCACACCGAATGGGATAAATTACGTACAGTTCAGAAACACTGATCGACAGTATTCGTGACGTAGGTATGTCACGTTATGCTCTGCGTAACGATGGTATCTACGGAGAAGGCAATCGCATACTCGCAGTAGCCTTAAAAAATCAATTTTGCTTTCAAGATCGTACTCCCAACTCGTATGCGTATTCTTGTGTTCAACAAGAATCGTCCCAAGCTTCCTAACGCTCTATCGTCCAGACCTAGTCTATCCGCTGCGTTCAGCAGGAGCATTTATTGACACACGACATCCTACACCGATTTGATTTTTTTCCTAAAATCATTTTGGCATATTTCTGTAAGCGATCTTGTGCTGAGACATCTGCTGTGAACTGCATAATGATAGTGCTGTAGGCAACTGCGTGACAAATGCACGGATGCATGCGTGACTGAAACAGTTCGAGACGAGATTTTAGTTTGAAGTTAATCCTTAGCCTTCTCATGGTTCCTGTCGCCAAATGTGTGTTTTTACAGCTGCCTTCTTTTATAATGATTTGATTGTTCGTAAAGTTCATTCTGGCGAAGGTCTGCTGTGTTCAACCAACTTTCCGTGGAAGCGTACATTGTGAGCACCTGCCTATGTCTTCATTTGGATGAAATCATCTAAATTTCGACATTGGTTCAGGTTTTCTAATGCCCCTTGATTTCGACGAAGTGAAATTCCAGAGCTCTGGGATTGTGTACATGAATATAGAATGAAATGTTTCCCGTTTTTTATGAGTTAGGCAAAATCTTTCAATGCTTAGAAATATTCTGCTATCTCAGCAGGAATGGAAAAACTAACCATGAAAATCAGAAAAGCTGTCTTCAACGTTGCTAGAAATGGCAGAGGATTTGAACGGCTGCGATCACCTGAATGTTTGGAGATATTCGACAGAAAGTTTTAACTGTAAGGTAACAGTTGGAGAAGGATATGAATGTTTCATGCGGTCGCGTTTGCAGCACGTATTACAATACGCTAACGAGTGGCAAAATTCTCCTCCACAGTTTGGTCTTTGCGACTGTTTGTAAAGTGATCTTTTCGAACCGATAGCAAGGCCATAGTCTTGGTCTCAAAATGATACCGAATATCACGTTCACCGAGGAGCGAGCATCACCCCCTTTGACTGCGTTCGTGATAATGGTGTTCTTGGTTATTCTACGCAGCCGTTTAAGTCTCACACCAGCAAGATTATCAGAGGAGCCTACTGCAAAGGTCATCTCCTCGGCTCGCCGATGTCGTCTGACATCGTATTTACGCGTCCGTTTTCAACATTTGTTTCGAAACTCTTTTGCAAGCCGTTTAATTAATCGTTCGAGTCCACTTCCAACGAAGATTTTGAGTGGTTGCCACTCTACTGTTTCAAAAGGAGCCTTGGTAGGCTATCACATCCCAGATAGTGGCGAACTGCGTGGCCGTGTACAACTATAATTCCCTTGCAGCCTCTCGTGCCATTTAAGTATATTCTTTCTGTCCTTTCGCTTGTTTTTTTTTGATTCTCTGGCTCAACTCTTTTTTTCCTTTCAAAAATGCTGTATCGCTTGTACTTCTTGGTTTCTCCTATGCGTTCTACTTCAACACACATGCCAACATACCATTCTCGAACCTCAGCGTGTCGTTCCCGTTTAAATCCTACAAATAAACATGTTTATTATTAACAGTAATAACGAACCCTATCATTGGCCGACCGTGTTCATGGTTCCCTCTCTGTGGATCATGCGAAAAGGCGTTTTCGTGTTCTCCTCCGCCTACGGCAGAAGAAAATAACGTTCATCGCAAAAATATTGACCGTGAATACGACAGTGTTTTTATTTAGGAACTGAGGTTGTAGATGGCGACTTTCAAATCTGACAGGTCGAGAAGGCATCAAACCCAGAAAACTCTACAAAGAATTGTATGAGAAATGATATAATGTAATTAAGTGCTTCCAGAGTGATGAGGTGCGTTTCTTATGAAATCAGTGGAACCCATTATTGTAAATGTCAGCTGTTAAAGAAATAAACCATTATTTAAGCATTCGATATCACCTTATCCGTAACGCATTTTATATGCTTAAAAAGATTTGCTGCTGGAGCGTGTTTCGTGCAAAACAGTTTTTTGTGGAAAACACGCCGAATGGGATAACTTACGTACAGTTCAGAAACACTGATCGACAGCATTCGTGACGTAAGTAAATCACGTTATGCTCTGCGTAACGATGGTGTCTACAGAGAAGACAATCGCATACCCGCAGTAGCCTTAAAAAATCAATTTTGCTTTCAAGATCGTACTCCCAACTCGTATGCGTATTCTTGTGTTCAACAAGAATCGTCCCAAGCTTCCTAACGCTCTATCGTCCAGACCTAGTCTATCCGCTGCGTTCAGCAGGAGCATTTATTGACACACGACATCCTACACCGATTTGATTTTTTTCCTAAAATCATTTTGGCATATTTCTGTAAGCGATCTTGTGCTGAGACATATGCTGGGAATTGCGTAATGATAGTGCTGTAGGCAACTGCGTGACAAATGCACGGATGCATGCGTGACTGAAACAGTTCGAGATTTTATTGTCGTTTGAAGTTAATCCTTAGCCTTCTCATGGTTCCTGTCGCCAAATGTGTGTTTTTACAGCTGCCTTCTTTTATAATGATTGTTGATATCGTAAAGTTCATTCTGGCGAAGGTCTGCTGTGTTCAACCAACTTTCCGTGGAAGCGTACATTGTGAGCACCTGCCTATGTCTTCATTTGGATGAAATCATCTAAATTTCGACATTGGTTCAGGTTTTCTAATGCCCCTTGATTTCGACGAAGTGAAATTCCAGAGCTCTGGGATTGTGTACATGAATATAGAATGAAATGTTTCCCGTTTTTTATGAGTTAGGCAAAATCTTTCAATGCTTAGAAATATTCTGCTATCTCAGCAGGAATGGAAAAACTAACCATGAAAATCAGAAAAGCTGTCTTCAACGTTGCTAGAAATGGCAGAGGATTTGAACGGCTGCGATCACCTGAATGTTTGGAGATATTCGACAGAAAGTTTTAACTGTAAGGTAACAGTTGGAGAAGGATATGAATGTTTCATGCGGTCGCGTTTGCAGCACGTATTACAATACGCTAACGAGTGGCAAAATTCTCCTCCACAGTTTGGTCTTTGCGACTGTTTGTAAAGTGATCTTTTCGAACCGATAGCAAGGCCATAGTCTTGGTCTCAAAATGATACCGAATATCACGTTCACCGAGATGCGCTTCACATTTAAGTAGCATTTTTGAGCTAAGCATGAGAGTCACCACGGCAATCGTTAAAAACATGTAATTATCAGCATCGAGAGATCTCTAGCAAGCCGCCCATCTTGCAACGTTTCGGACATATTATGGGCAGAAAATAACGAACGCGAGCGCCATTTGAAGTGGCTTTTGTGGTGGTGTCATTTAAAATGCATTGTGGTGTGAATTATTCAGTCGACCGAAGGATGCACTTTTATCAATGTCATTCTTCTTCAGTGTATCGCCGTGCTATCTTTTCGTACTGAATTCATTTGACTTCATTGCTCATCAACTAAATAAAAAAATCCATCGGATTCAATGCACGAATTTCTGGTCTGGTAGTGGCAGGAGCTAGAGGGATGTCCGCTTTGGCACTCTGCAATTCACAGTATCAAGCGCAGAAAGTTACTCCCATTTTAGCTGATCATACCGCTCATATAAATCTCATACTTTTGAGGATTTCGGCTTCAGCCCCAGGCTTCAACGCACTGCTCAATCGGTACACACTTATTGCAAAACACATTTTCATATACTGCCTTCTTAAGAGGCTTGAAATTGGGTAAGGCTGTGCCCTTGGTTCAGTGACTGGTCTTTTCAAACCTTAACCATGACTTGATAACCATGTTTTGAATAGTTTCCGAATAGAAAATGCCCATGGAATAGAAGCACACATCCACACAAAAATGTGCGCAAAAGTAGACAAGAGAATGCTGTTTGAAAAATAATTCATTCGCAGTCGGTGAAAGCAATCATGGGATATAGACTTTTGTAGTGAGTAAGGTTGTAGCTGTAACGTGGCAGTGCATGTGTCCTTCGCACATAGCAAATTGATTTGTGCTCTAATTGATTCTCACCGTGAATTTCCGGAGTGTTGATTTTCCTCTTGTGCCTCTGCTTAACCTTTTTTGTCCTTCGTCAGCTGTGTTCAGCATTTTATTGGGTACGGTACCCGAACGGTCTGTTTCGACGATATTTATTTGCGCTTTTCGTAAAACATGAAGTGCAAGCTCTTTTTATAGCCTCTTGGAATATTCGAGTGAGCGGAAAGCGGCTTAGCGCAAACAAGCGGACAGTAATATTAATGGAACCGCCATCAATAACGTAGGTTATACAGCTGCATTACTTGTGCCAGCCATGACCTATTCGAGTGTATATGGCTGTACACGTGACAAGCCTATCCCTGATTAGTCAAACAAGTTCTCGCTGTCCAGACCGACAAGTAACACTATATAAGGGGTTGTGAACAGCCAGAGCCAACATTGCCTACACGTTATGAATATGTTCATGTTAGCAGCTCTTGTTCTCGCCACGTCAAGCTTCGGTAGGTCTTCTTATCCCGACGGTGCTCCCACTAGAAAATTCCAGTTGCATGGACCTCCTGTACTTTGTCCTGAAGCCGACGGGGAATTTGTTCTGAGGTTTTTGAGAAGATGGATCTGAAAATCGATAGAAAGATCCACCTTGACCTCAAGTGGAAGTGGTACTGTTAAAGAAATGCACCGAGAGGGTGGGCGCATGGCGTAATTTTTCTTAAATTTTGGTTTAAAAAAACGCATGATCGATAAAGGTCACGAAGTTGGGTTTTGTCACGGCTATAAAAATTTCGCCAGAATGCGTTCCAATTTCCGGCTTATATATTGACTGATTGATATCATATTCAGCAGGCGGTAACCAGTGTCCCAGCGTTCAAAATGCGCACTTCCACGATGTTGCGGTCTTTAAATTTTGACGAAGCTGAATGCCTTCGAATCACCGGCTAACATTTTGACAGGTTGATATCATTTTCAGCAATCGGTAGCCAGTGTCCCGGGGTTACCAACGCGATGTTCGACGATGCAACGCGTGCTGAAATCATCGCCAAACATAATGAATATCGATCTCAGATCTCCCATGGAACTGCGAAATACATGGGTGGAAATACTCTAAAGAGCGGGAAGAACGTCTATGAACTGGTAACTGTTATCGAGCTGTTCGAGGTTCTCGGAAAGAATGATAGAAAAACTATACAACATGAAGTTATTGTGTTTTCGGTGGATTTGTTACCATTACAAATTGAGCCTCAGCAACGATAGGTACGTCAACAGTTGTCCAAATAAGAATTGATTTCGATTTAGATTTCGAGATAAGCGAATCTTTATGGTAGAGTCATCTGATCACAGTTGACTATGATGATTTACTGCAGTGAATAAGTACTTCATATTTTAAATTCGTTACACGAGAAGGTAAAGGGTGAGCATTTAAGGCTCCTTAAATTTCGAAATAAAAGAATTTATGCGAGGAACTTGTGTAACGAAGTTTAGGAATTAAAGGATGGAAAAATCAGTGGAAAAGATTTGTTTCGCGGCCTTGGAGGTCAAGGAAATGCAGAAAAGTACGTTGTATTGAAAATTATTCCCAAAATACACTGCAAAATAGATATATCACAGCTTGTTTGAATTGTTGAAAGAAGGCGCGAAAAGTTGGGAACCCGTCTGAAACAAAATCGTTCATCCTTTGCTATGAGGGGTTTTTCATGAGACTTTACCAATAGTATACGACGTTTGCTCAATAGTATGCTAATGTTAGACGGAGTGAGGCGAATAAACCAGGTAAGCTTTCTTTTATTAATAAGAGCTTCCAAACAATTCCGTCATGAGATATGTTTCTGCTGTTCGCAATTCCAGCCATGAGCGTGAGACACTGAGCTTAGACCTATTACAGTCATGGGACTGCGGCCTCGAGCAGAGCGCACAGGATTGGTCCGATAAGTGCAAGTCTAGCGCCTCACGTCCCAATAATTTTGGAGAGAACTTCAACCTATTCGCCGCCAACGGCTCTGGTTTGTTCTTTCCATGTCATACGTTGCGAGGGCAGGCAGTCCTGAGGACACTGGCTCATTAAAATGAGTGCAGTCCATTTCATCCGCTGAACTCCTCTTTGACCAAGAAAGTAGGGGAAGTTCGAGTGCAAGAGCAGCGCCAGCTCTGTTTGCTAACCGATCAGGAACGAATTTGTTCAACTGCTCAAACGTCATGAATTCGATTTTTGAGGAATGAGCAGCCTGGAGCACCGTTATACAACTTTTTGAAAAGCGCAAATCGCGCAGCTGCCTTGACACTTTCCATCATTTTCCTGTGGTATACGCATTTGCATCTGACTGACGAAATAAAGAAAATATCTTTCTCTTGCCTGACGAGAATTTCCTTTGCCTCTACTTGCTGACAAAATCCTATGTTTCGTTCAGTGGAAGTAGCAATGGAAGCCATGGAAGAGTGGTGGGCGGAGCTGGAACAATACGATGCCAGTTCAAATCCGGACATCATTTTCAACAATGACGTTTTCAACTATGCCGAGAGCTGGTCTCAGGTATACGAAACTGTATTATTATTTTCTTGACTAGGGCATGCTCTCCGTCCAAGAAAGCTGTACTGCTGCATCCCGCTCATGTAATTCTGCGAAGGAGTGCTGTGATAACCACCCAATTCGATAATCGAACGAGTAAGCGCGTCATCACTCGTAGGTCTGGTGGGACGCTTACTATCCCGGTATTGCTTTCCACTGGAAGTTGAGGTGTTCTTGTTGAGGGCTATGGTTCACGTCCAAACTGATGCTGCGGCTTTATAGCGTGGAAGCAATGAGAGATCAACTGGAGTAGCAAAGCAAAGATTTCGCTTTCAAAAAAATTCTAGAGCTGAAGAAGACCGGTTCAGTACCTTTCTCATCTTGCGGCATAAAACAACAACAGAGTGGCGAAAGGGTGCCATGCAGAAATAAAAACCGACAACGCATAACAAGGAAATCCCGGCCGACATCAGCTTCCAATTAGAACACGACGATGCGGTAGGTTGTAGGAGTCGAAATGTTAGTGTCGCATGTACCTAATTTGCCGAGCAGGAGGGCTGTCTCGCTGGTTTGGCGACCATTGATATGTGACCAACAGAAAGCAGCTATCCGGAGCACAAGAGAATATTGGGAATTTCAAGAGCTTCTCATGCATATTACAAAGGCTTTTCTGAAGAAATACGAAATTACAGATGGCTTGGGGTGAAGCAACGAAGATTGGATGTGGAATAAAGAACTGCACTCTCAACAACACGGAGTGGAGCGTGATAACCTGCCATTATGATCGGTGAGTTTTTGCTCATTTAAAAATTTCCAGGGAACCCTTCCTTCTGGTGGACCGTTGAATTGCCAGGGAGGCTATAACCTGTAGCGTATACATTCAGCCATCTTTAATTGTTGGTCGCTCTAATGGTCTATTCGTCTCCACAAAATCCCTTCACGAAACACCTCTTTGGAAATATTCGATTTTTCCGCCGTTATACGTAAAAGACAGGATTCTACCTATGTGAATTGCACTAGGAAGGGCAGCAGAGGAAGGGCTCTCTAGTTTCCTTCGGACACCCTGATGGAGGGCAGCTTAGTGCAGCAAATAGCATGGAGGCTGAAATTGATGAGCTGCTTAGATTGAATAATCGCCTTCGAAAAGCGAGCGAAATGTGAATTTAGGAAGGGGCAGTCTTTTCCGACATTATGTCTACGGCGGTACGAGGAAGAACGTTGACTAAATACTCGCTCACCTGTCTGTAGAGCCAACTGGCCAAGATGTGGTGATATTTATTACGTGAATTATTTAGTGGAAAAGGTTAAAGGAATATTTTGAACACAGATGAAACTAGCGAAAACTGCTAGCAGATCCAGCTGGATACTTCCTGAGATCAGAAAGGAATTCCTAAATAATTAGCCTCAAGGACGTGAGGAGCTGTTTCTCTACCACAAGAGTCTTCCTTTTAGTGAAAGTCTGCATTTTGAATTCATCGTAGCGGTATGCGAAGGTTATATTTGAGAGAGCATGTAACTAGTTCGCAGGAACCAAACCCATCTCAAAAGTGCCAAAAAATGACAGAAGATTACCTTCTATGCTAACAGTAAATGTCATCAATTGATGAGTGAATTAAACGGAACTTTAAGTTCCTTACTTCATCAAGCCATTGATAATTCAAGTCATGTTCCGTCTCATTTTTCTTAGAACTCCATATTCCGCAGAATTCTCTCAAAAGAAGATTTGCTGGAATGCAAAATATTGTTAGTTCGCCATATTTTTAGCGGCAATCAGCCACTACGACCTGTCTTCGAGGTGGGTAACGGTTGCAGTGTTGACGCGGATTGCACCACCTATCCGGTCTCGACGTGTAATGCGAAAACCAAACTTTGCAGGTAAGTTGTAACCATCTAAATTTCTCAAGAAATTCTTGAATTTGTTTCCATTACAGTGGTTCCTGCAACGATGACTTGCATTCATTACGATTGTTGGCCATCCTCTTGTGTATAGTTTCAACCACTTCATGCTCCAATTACAAAAAAGTCGATATAGATTTATGCCATTTGCATCAGTTCATGAAGTCATCATGATACCGTCTGATGAGTCGTAATAGCAGTTCTCTGTAATTCTCGTCTACAAAAAAAAGCGATGCCCATGGTTAATTAAACTTCTTAGCACGTTATTGTATCATAATTCGAGAGTGGCACGTCCGGTTAACGTTAGGCAAGAGCTGGATTCGGTGATTACCAGCACTGTCTTCATCTTTGTCTTTTTCTGTGCCTTACCATTGTTTTCCGTATAATCATTTTTGAAAATCTACATCTTGCGGGATCTCTTATTGCTTCAGTAGAGGGTGCTACACCTATATGGTTCGAGCGAGAAAGGCGAGTACCGTTGAATTTGTGCAAGTTTGCACTGAGAGAAACGTAGCGGAGGGGATTAGTGATTATTGAGATGGATGCCTTCCGAAGGCCTTGAGTGATGCGGTTCCGCTGTAGAGACATTGCTTCGACCGCAGCTAGCATAGCGAATCCACGGAATCCGCTCAGTGTTCCTCGTCATCGATGCCGCTTGCTTTATTGTTAAAACTAGTAATTCAAACCGCGACTATCACCTCATTTATTTGCTTGAAACGAGAACGACAACAGATATTGCACTGTCCTGTGACAGTCGCATGACGTATGCGCCAGATTTAATGTGTATATGAGCAATGAAAATCGCTAGCGTTGTGCAATTTGTTCGATCGGCTATCGCCCAAATTGGACGAATATGATTGCATCCAGATAATAATGACGCGACTGCTGTGATCGAAGACGGAAAATCTCGTTACATCAACATCAGAATATTTTCTTTAATTGGCCTCATTTACCGTGACTGTTTACAACTTGGCCATTTTTAATCAAGCTACATATAAAGCTTAATTTAGGAAGAACGAAGGTGGACAAACACCTGCACCTCAGACCACCCAACCACCTAAACCCGGTAAGGTTTCCTATATGCTTAAATGAGCAAGTGTTCTGAAAGAAAGGCTACTGCAAGCAGAGGCGGCTTTTAGAAACGACGCAACAAAACAGCCAGAAATGGCAATCGAATTTTGTGCAAATTTACAAACAGATTCTACAATTCTTTTACAAATGTAGAAATATACTGGCAAGCTTAGGAAATCATATACGATTTGGTAGGGACTATTCTTTCATCAATTTCCGACATATATATGAGGCTGTTATGAAATATATGTGCAATAAGGCCTTCTTTTCAAATAGGCCTCTAGCACATTAAGTATGTGCATGGCTTTTATGTATAGATATGAACTCATGAAGCTCGAAGCGCTCATGAACTTTGTTTCGAATGAGGAAGATTTTCTCCAAGCGATTCTCGCTACAACCCCCACAATGGTGAGGGGTTTTGGACAAAAATTTTCTGAAGAAAATTTTGCATCACAACGGTAACCGGCATAGGCGATTGGGAGACTTGTCCGCGTGCCATATCACAAACTCTTCTTATCCAACTAGTATTAATCGGTCATTGGTTACTGACTTGTAGCAGGGAACAAAAGAGTTGTAGTAAGTATCTGAGAAACCCGGAGACGTATAGGTGAATGCTTTGCATGGGCTGGATCGATCAAAATATAATACATCCTTTTCTTCAGAATTTTTATTCACATATTCGCAGATGAATGCGAGCCTCAGTGCAAAACAGTTCGCATATTTACAAAGCATCTCTTTGACTTTGCTATTCTACAGCATTAGGCATTCTACTGAAGCTTGCACCGTCTATGACACCTTCCATCTACCGAACTTAATAAACTGTCCTTAGCGACGCGTCGACAACTCAGATTTGCAAGACGCACTTATGTTACTTAGGGAAAAGCAAAGAAACTCTCAGATTCTTATTTAATATTCACATGTAAAACGCATCGTAGGACGTGTTGCCTGATTGCAAGCTCGTGACTTTGCGCTGTTGCGGCAGTCACAAGTTCAGGCGAACTGAAAAGGAATGACTGGATTTGATATGCGCAATGGGTAACAGCCTATGCTATGAATATTTTCAATGTGACAAATGAGTGAATGGCTCCCTTGAAGATGGGCAAAGGAGCTTAAAACTGCGAAGAGTTCGAACCACTTCGCTTTCCTCGTGGAAGTGCCAGATCACACAGAAAAAATAAAAGCTTTTCGAATGGACATTTATGCAACCGTTACAAATTTTGAAACCGTTGATGGTGACAGCATTCTCGCTTAAGTCTTTAGACGATTTTACTTTAAAATTTCAGCACTTGTCTTTGCGAAAAGTCACATACATTTGAGCACTTTAAAAATTTCTAGAGCCAGATTCCGAATTAATTCTTAATGCGAACTGCGCCTGAATAATCGCCAATAGAATCACAATTCATAATTGTTTTTAATAGTTTTGCAAATGAGAAATCTGACTTCACGCAAATTACAAATTTTTCAGTGAGATAACAAAATTTGGTTCCGTGTGAATAACAAATTTTTCAGCAACAACGCTAGCTCCGAGTGAGTGTAAAGACACTGCTAGAGACTGTGCAATATATGCTGGCTACTGTTTCGTTCAACCATATAGCAGAACGGTGCAGCGAAGATGCCAGAAGACATGCAATGTTTGTAACTGCAAGGACACGGATCCCAATTGCATAAATCAATTGAACAATTGCAATTTGGATCAGGTTCGCAGGAGCTGCGCACTGAGTTGCGGCAGTTGCGAACGATGTGCAGACGGCGCAATTGACTGCGCGCAGATGTCGCATCTCTGCAACGATGCAACGTACGGATCAATAGTGCGTTCAAGATGTAAGAAAACGTGCAACCTTTGCTGAACTATGTGAATCATAAATTGATGGATGCATAATTGACAAGTCGATGGACTGATGTGTTTAATTGTATTTTTTAAAAAAGATTCTCAGTTTGATGCTACCATATAACAGAATTTTCACTGTTTGGGACATATGGAAATCTTAACGTTCAATTTTATTTCATCCGATAAACATTTCGGTTTTACTTGAAAAATGTTGCATGAATATAGGGCGTGTTCATTAGCATGTGGTGCAGTGCGTGTTATCTTGCAATTTCGCCGTTAGGCGCAACCATGCTAACGACTTAACCCTTGCTCGCTTGTCTATGCAAGTAAGCTTCGCAGTGCAATATTTCTCAATACAGCCACTGACGTAAAATATCAAAAATACGTGCAAATTTTTCCTTCCCCATTATAGTTTCTTCTATAATTTCTGAACACCACTTATAAGAGATTTTCGTAAACGTGTTTAACAGATATAAATGAAAGAAAGCAGAGACGAGCGGAGTCTTAAAAAAGAAGTAGGGTGTAAAGATGTGTTAAATAGCACAGAAAGGGTATCGACCGACGTTTTGTGCATGTTTTAAACTATCCCTTACTTTGAAAAACCCAAAACAGCTCTTTATGTGAAGGAACAGGAGCGCTTTCTCCACTATCTGACCCTTCATACCGTGTCTTTCTATCTTTCTCTTTCATTTTCATGGGAGATTTATTTGGTTAATCATCAAAACCGCCGACCACGAAAGCACAAAAAATTTATGGGAAAGCACAGGCATCCGATGTTCATTGTCGAAGTGGGAACAGTTGATGAAAGAAGGGTTGCCACAAAGGGAGCGGGAATAGTTATTTGTCTTGGTTGTGACCAGCTGCCTTCGTCTTGGATATTGCCAGGTAATACTTATTGCGCAGGTGAAGCAGATCTTGAACATCAGACGAAATGCGAAATATGTCGCTGTATTATTATTGCATTCGTGTCGCTGAGCTGCTGTTTCCACTCGCCTTCTCCAGAAATGGGCGTTATCGACCTGAACTGAAGTAACGGGCACAAATGGACGAGCCCACGATCAGCCGGTTGTTATTTGTTCAGATTTCGCGGTCGCTTTTCGAATCCTTCTTGTACGAGAATTCGATCGATATTTACGAAACGTGTCTTTGAGGAACCGAGCCGTTACTCGACGTTATTTTGGGCCTGCTTTAATCTGTTCTAATCGACATACATATATATATATATATTCTCTACCAGTTTATATTGGGCCCATCTGTATGCAAGAACATAGCAGAACAGAAGCCAACCGACTCTTTCAAAATGGGAAAATCATTTTTTCTGCGCCCATCTGTATGCAAGAACATAGCAGAACAGAAGCCAACCGACTCTTTCAAAATGGGAAAATCATTTTTTCTGCTGCAGAGAGACATCTCGCAAATGGTGCCTTCTGCTAGGTGTCGGAATAGAGGCTCGTTTTGGGCTATCCGGGCTTAACTTCTTTGGGCTTAACTTCGCAGTTATTAAATTCAGCAAACTTTGCACGTTTTCGGACAGTTTTTAATAGCTGACGGGCCAAACAAGGCATTGTTGCAGAGGTACCCGAAGCGATAGCAGGTGTCCAGAAAGTCTTTGCAATTGTTCGTGGTCGTCGCTGCAAAAGTTGCTGTCTTCGTAAAACTTTTTGGTACGCTGAAAACAACATTGAGTTGTGATTCACGTTGGCAGGCGCTTAGCGCAGTTCCGTCGAATACTACCAGTCCATTGTTTCAAATTTTTGCTCGTTATTCTGGCTTCCTAATGATCACTTTGTAAATAACCAATTAACATCCAAAATGGTGGAGGGGAAGTGGTAAAATTTTCTGCGTTTAAAAAATAAGATGTCCGATGAAAAAACATTGATAAGAAGTGAAAAGCAGCCTCCTCGGGGCGCGGCTACGAATGGCGCCTTAAAAGGCCGGGCAGTAGAGCAAAAGAGTGTCATACGGCATAACAAATGAATTAGCATGAAGAACAAGGTGATCCCGTCTCCAGGCTGACTGCACGAATGTTCCGCGTTTACGTACATGATTTGCGACTCTGTTCACGACTCGGAGCTTGAACCTGCACAGGTTTGTCTCACACTTAAGGTTGGTTATATGGCGTGGAACATTATCACTTAAGTTTTGCAACAAGAGAAGCTTACTTGGTGGTTGCGTCGTCGGAGGCGGAGGTGTTTGGCGGTCCTGTTTCCCCCTAAATTAGGTTTTGCATAGTTTTTTCATTAAATGTCGCCAAGGTGAAATCAAGCAAACGTGACGCCACTGAAACGATTACTCTGATTGTGATGTGACGACTTGCCCGTCTTCGTTTTGGAACCATTCTTGCTAACATGGGTTGAATGGTGAGCGACCTAACAAACCATTGCGCACTGGTGACTCATGCACACCTTGAATTCGCCACGCCCCTCATGCAACCGTCACCGGGCAGGACAGTCTCTGTTATCAAAACATAGAGCGTGGTTCTGCTCATGAACTACTGGTTTTAGCGGCACAGGACACCCAATCATTGCTCTAAGCGGATCGAATGCACATTCGCCTGGAGAGTTTCGTGGATGCTTGGCTCCAAGGCATGTCGATTCAAATTCATAACCTTGAACGTCACACGCTACCCCCTTTCCAATAAAACTGTTACAGACGGCGCAACAAAAATCCCATGATGATCGCCGTCCTCGCACGAATAGTATGCGCGCAGCACCTCGTGTTCGAGGCACAACAGCACACGTTCTTTAAAATGGTTATCACGGAATTACATGTTAATCACACGCAAATAAATAAATGGGCGATACTGGTAGTCAGCGAACCCCATTACCGATTTACCCAATTATGATACCATAAGGCGATTAACAGTGCCATTCACATTGTCTATCGCCTTTACAAACAGAGATACTCAGCACGATTTTGAGCCAATCATCGGGCTGCCTCGTGAAGGCTTCACTAACCAAAACAGAAAGAATAAACCTATTCCGGAAATTTTTTTCGCAGTTGTCGGATGAAACGGTCGAAACTAGAAGGGACGCTAAATACGGATGGCTGCGTGACATCGAGTTTTCTTGTCATCTTTGGAAGAATAATTGTAATGGGGATAAATTCAAGAACTGCTTGACAAATTCAGATGGTCATAACTTACTTGCAAAGTTTGCTGCTCGTATCACATGTTGAGTCCGGATAGGCGGTGCAGTCCGCGTCAGCACTGCAACCGTTACCCAGCTCGAAGACCGGTCGAAGTGGCCAAATGCCGCTGAAAAATTGGGTAAATTTATACGATTTTGTTTTATAGCAACCTTCTCGTTGGTTCGAGTGTTCTTCTTCACCACCTTTAGAACGTGCACGCTTGCATGTATGCATGTGGTATGCTCATCGTCATAATAGAATTCAACGGCAAACAGAGTGACACGGATTTCGCACGAATAATCGAACATTAAATTTTGGTTTCCTTTACTTATTAACTAATCACTTCTTGTTCTTCCTTAGAAGGTAACCTCTTGTCATTTTGTGTCCTTCTCATGATGGCTTTGATTCCTCCGAGCAGATGACATGCTCTCTCAAACGCTCCTGAACGAGGCTGCTAAGAATGTAAGAGAGCCCCTCAGTCAACACATGCTTACAATCAAAATGCAGACTTTTACTACAGTAGAGAAACGACCGTTCACGTCTCAGATCCTAATAATTCCAGAATTCCCTTCTCAGCGCGGGACGTATCCGCTTGTATCTATTAGTAGTTTCTGTTAGTTTTATCTTTCTGCAAAACGCAGAGAATGAAAAGTACTCTGCAAAAGTTTTTCCTGGTTAAATTCACTTCTTCCGCAAGTTTCTGAAGGTGATTGCCAATTCCAGGCAGCTCCGCTAATTTCTACCTGAATATAAGTTGTTGCACCAACCTGTCCCCCATCACGATGTCCGAAGCAAACTAGAGATTTTTAATCCTGAAAATTTTTAAGCGAACTCACTGATCATAATGGCAGGTTATCACGCTCCACTCTTTGCCGTCGTGTGTGCAGTTCTTTATTCCACATCCAATCTTCGTTGCTTCACCCCACACCATCTGTAATTTCGTATTTCTTCAGTAAAAAGCCTCTGTAATATGCATGAGAAGCTCCTGAAATTAACAATATTCTCTTGTGCCTCGAATAGCTGCCCGTTGCTGGTCACATATCAATGGTCGCCAAACCAGCGAGACAGCCCTCCTGCTCGGCAAATTAGGTATATGCGACACTAACATTTCGACTCCTACAACCTACCGCATCGTCGCGTTGTAATTGGAAACTAATGTCGGCCGGGGAATCAGCGGGATTTCCTTGTTATGCGTTTTCGGTTATTGTTTCTGAACGGCGCCTTTCGCCACTTTGTTGTCGTTTTATGCCGCAAAATGAGAAAGGTGCTGAAGAGGTTTTCAGCTCTAGAATTTTTTTGAAAGCGATAATCCCCTTCTAGTGATAATTCCGACCACACCATCAATTCAGCCTCACCTTCAGTCGAATTCTAGGACGCTTTAAAGAAGGCACATTTGTAACACTACTGGAAGGAAATCACATACCGAAAGCTGAGGTGGCAAGAAGAAAACTCTTGCTGAAGAGCGAAACGATTTTCAGCATAAACTGAATACATAGAGCGTGATTCAGAAGGTCATTTTGGGCGTCTGACGAAACGCAGTCGAGAAGATCGTTGATATATGAAAGTATAAGCATTGGGCTCGAGAGGCCATGTTTAGGTACCCCGCTATAGGGAATCAGTCTTCCCGCGCAGGTGTTTTCAACCTTTACTCTACAAGAGACTCCAGCGCATTTTTTTACCACCTGTGTTTTGCGCAGGATTTTGCTCCCTATTCAATGTTCTCCGAATTGTTTAATGAAGGACGCGTTCACAAGTTTTAGCAAAACACACATACATGCAGTTGGCTGCCGCAGTCCTTTGCGATCCGTGTAATTAGAGAGAGAATCTTTATTTACAATAAAGAAAGCATGTAACAACGCCTCCAGAAAGAAAAAAGTATACACGAAAGCTATAATATATTCATAAGTATAAACACTGCAATTAACCATACGTTTAAATACCCATAGACATTGATGAGAGTAGGAAAAACAAGAGATCATAAGCAATGGGCATGTAGGAATGCATAATAACAGTCGATAATGAATTACAGCCGGCAAGCAGCAGGTATAGTCGTTAGATCACACTGCTCCAAGCGTCGCTTAAAACAACACAAATTACCAGCCATAACGACATCACATGGCAAGGAGTTCCAGATAGGTACAACACGAAAAGCGAAAGAGTTAAGCACATCAGTTCGACTCGTTGTCTTCCTTTCGATTTGCAGAGGGTGAAACCTCGAGCGGGATGCAAACTTTGTAAAAGAAAAAATACTCTTCAACGGAATTCCCGAAAAACCTTTAACAATCTTAAAACATAAATGTAGGTCGAACTGAGTTCTTCGATACCACAGAGGTTTCAAATCAAAAATGCGAAGTCGCTGCTCATAATTGGGCTGGAACGGTCCACGAAAAGCTTTCCTAAAAGCCATCTTAGTAAATCGTCGTTGGACTCTTTCGATCATTTCGATATCCCTTTTCACAGACGGGGACCAGACCTGAGTACAGTATTCTAAGATGGGGCGACAGTAAGCAACGAAGGCTTTCCGATAACTTTCAACGCTACTGTATTGCACAGCGCGCAGAATGTAGTTCGCTACTTGAGCAGCTCTCCGCGAAACTTCAACACAGTGATTATGCCAACTAAGGTCGGAACTCACATAAACACCTAGATCCTTCATCACTTCCTTTGCAGGAAGATCGAAACCGCATAAATGTAGAGGGCATTCAGTCGAGAAATTTAAATGCAGGACAAAACATTTCTCAGGGGATATATCCTATAATGTCTGGAGCGTCAAAGCGCTGAAGAGATTCTAACACCGGAAGCTTGTTCAAAACAGAGCGACAATTATAGAATACACAATTAAAAGATGATACTTGTTTAACCGAGTTGATGCGACCGGCAGGTGAACGAAAGTTGCTCATTTTATTCTGATTTGTGTTGTTCGAGAAGACAGTCAGCCGTGGGTTTCGAGACTGTTAGAATCCACTTTCCGAAAGTCTTGTGAGTGCATCAACACTTTACTGTTTCAAAACGAGGCATGGTAGACTCCCATTTTTGCAGCTGGTGGAAGACTGCTTCGCATCATTCACTTATAGTTGACTCGCAGCCTCCGTGCCCTCGAAGTGTATTATTTTTTTAACTCCGTTTCCCCTGTTTCATCTACTTTCAGATTCCTTACTCTTTTTCAACATGCATGTCATTCATTCTTCAGTTCTCGAATATTTGTATTTTTCCGCTTAGTACGTGCAAATAAACGCTGTTATTACTGTCAGTAGATTTTGTGTGTGCGAATGGATCCTTCTTCAGAAACAGTTTCTTGCAAAACGATATTTCGTTTAAAAATACGCGAAATTTTGCCTTGCCATAGCTAACAGGTTATATTAGCCTGTGCCGTAAAATCACTCGTACGGCTGTCGAAAGCGACCATTGTCAAAAGTCACAGGCACCGCCCGGGATCTTTGAATGCGAGCGTAGTACTCTTATTGTAGTTCCACGTGTGGTAGCTTTCAAGTAAAAACAATGCAAGTCATATCAACTTCAGTCAGATCAAAACCTTTATTCTCAACGCCATCCGAATTGTTAAAAACAGCGTGATGACAGTGCAAACCGAAGAATAATTGCATCGCTCACATTTTAGCGAATCGATTCGCTCCCTAGATGTGAAGTTGCATCCTTCGATGTATATTTTGCCGAGAAAGAAACGGATCTCTGCCACTATTAACTTCGCAGTTATTAAATTCAGCAAACTTTGCACGTTTTCGGACAGTTTTTAATAGCTGACGGGCCAAACAAGGCATTGTTGCAGAGGTACCCGAAGCGATAGCAGGTGTCCAGAAAGTCTTTGCAATTGTTCGTGGTCGTCGCTGCAAAAGTTGCTGTCTTCGTAAAACTTTTTGGTACACTGGAAACACCATTGAGTTGTGATTCACGTTGGCAGGCGCTTAGCGCAGTTCCTTCGAATATTACCAGTTCATTGTTTCAAATTTTTGCTCGTTATTCTGGCTTCCTAATGATCACTTTGTAAATAACCAATTGACATCCAAAATGGTGGAGGGGAAGTGGTAAAACTTTCTGCGTTTAAAAAATAAGATGTCCGATGAAAAAACATTGATAAGAAGTGAAAATCAGCCTCCTCGGGGCGCGGCTACGAATGGCGCCTTAAAAGGCCGGGCAGTAGAGCAAAAGAGTGTCATACGGCATAACAAATGAATTAGCATGAAGAACAAAGTGATTGCATTTCCGCACAGGACGCTGGCTGATTGCACGAATCTTCTAAAATAAGCATTTATCTACCTGATTTGCGACTCAGTTCAACGATTCGCAGCTTTATCCCCCCCCCCCCCCTTCTCCCTCTTTCCCTCGATGTGAAGTTGCATCCTTCGATGTATATTTTGCCGAGAAAGAAACGGATCTCTGCCACTATTAACTTCGCAGTTATTAAATTCAGCAAACTTTGCACGTTTTCGGACAGTTTTTAATAGCTGACGGGCCAAGGAAGACATCGTTGCAGAGGTACCCAAAGCGATAGCAGGTGTCCAGGAGGTCCTTGCAATTGTTCGTTGTCGTCGCTGCAAAAGTTGCTGTCTTCGCAAAACTTTTTGGTACGCTGGAAACAACATTGAGTTGTGATTCACGTTGGCAGGCGCTTAGCGCAGTTCCTTCGAATATTACCAGTTCATTGTTTCAAATTTTTGCTCGTTATTCTGGCTTCCTAATGATCACTTTGTAAATAACCAATTGACATCCAAAATGGTGGAGGGGAAGTGGTAAAACTTTCTGCGTTTAAAAAATAAGATGTCCGATGAAAAAACATTGATAAGAAGTGAAAATCAGCCTCCTCGGGGCGCGGCTACGAATGGCGCCTTAAAAGGCCGGGCAGTAGAGCAAAAGAGTGTCATACGGCATAACAAATGAATTAGCATGAAGAACAAAGTGATTGCATTTCCGCACAGGACGCTGGCTGATTGCACGAATCTTCTAAAATAAGCATTTATCTACCTGATTTGCGACTCAGTTCAACGATTCGCAGCTTTATCCCCCCCCCCCCATATCCTTTCGTACACTTATGTTTGCTTATGTGGCGCGGAACACTACCACTTCAGTTTTGCAACAAGAGAAGCTTACCAGGTGGCTGCGTCCTCTGCGTCGTCGGAGGCGGAGGAGTTTGGGGATCCTGTTTCCTCCTGAATTAGGCTTGCATAGTCTTTTCATGAAATATTGCTAATGTGAAATCATGTAAATGTGACGCCGCTGAAGCAGTTGTTATGGTGGTGATGTGGCGACTTGCCCGTCTTCGTTTATGGCAGCCACATTATAAACTTGCCCCATTCTTTTTTATCTGAGTTGAGTGGTAACTGACCTAACAAATTATTGCACACTGGTGACTCAAGTACGCGTTAAATTCACCGCATACCTCACACGCCATTACCGAATTATCGGCGAACCCCTTTACTGATTTATCAGACAACCCCATTACCGATTTGTCAGCGAACCCCATTACCGATTTATCCAGTTATGACACCACAACGCACTCAACAGTGTCATTCACAATGGCCATCGCTTGTACAAACAGAGAATGTCGGCAAACTTTTAAAAGACTCATCCTGTTCCCTCGTGAAGGCTTCAATAACCAAAGCAGGAAGAATAAATCTATTCCGTCCACTTTTTTGGAGTTGGGGGACGAAATGGTCAAAACTACAAGGCAAGCTAAATATGGATGGCTGCGTGACATAGAGTTTTCTTGTCATCTTTGCGGGGAATCATTCTGATGGGAACAAATTCAAGAACTGCTTGACAAATTCAGATAGTCACAACTTACTTGCAAAGTTTGCTGCTGGTATCGCACTTCGAGTTCGGATAGGTGGTGCAGTCCGCGTCAACACTGCAACCGTTACCCTGCTCGAAGACTGGTTGCAGTGGCCAATTGCCGCTGAAAAATTGGGTAAATTTAAACCATTTTGTGTTAAAGCAACCTTCTCGTTGGCTGGAGTGTTCTTCTTCACCACTTTTAGAACGTGAACGCTTGCATGTATGCATGTGGTATGCTCATCGTCATAATAGAATTCAACGGCAAACAGAGTGACACGGATTTCGCACGAATCATCGAGCATTAAATTTTGGTTTCCTTTACTTATTAACTAATCACTTCTGGTTTTCCCTTAGAAAGTAACCTTTCATTTTGTAGCCTTCTCAAGATGGCTTTGATTCCTCCGAGCAGATGATATGCCCTCTCAAACGCTCCTGAAGGAGAGTGTTGCGAGTGTAACAGACTTCCTCAGTCGACAACTTTTTACATTCAAAATGCAGATTTTTACGACAGTGTTATTCGCTTTTCTCCTCAGCAGGTATGCCATTTGCATCTCTTTGCAGCTTTGCTAGTTTTTTCTAACTTCTACTTCTTCTTGAACGCTTTTTACAAAACGCACAGAGTGGTAGAGCACAAGCTACAGCACAAGCTGACGACCAGTTGGCTCCACATGCAGATGGGTGAGTATGTGTTCAAGCTTTTCATTCGTGCCGCCCTCGACACGATGTCGGAAAAAGTTTTCCCCAGTTAAATTCACCTCCACTGGCCTTTCCGAAGGCGGTCTCCCAATCCAGGCAGCTCCAAAAATTTCAGCCTCAGTGCCACTTGCTGCACCCAGCATCCTCCTCATTAGGACTTCCGAAGCAAACTAGAGATTTTTAATCCTGAAATTCTTTAAATGAGCAAAAACTCACAAATCGTAATGGCAGGTTATCACGCTGTACTGTTTCTTTTCATGTGTGCAATTGTGTATTCCACATCCAATCTTCGTTGCTTCACCCCATGCCATCTGTAAGTTTCGTACTTATGGATGAGAAACTCTTAAAATTCATGGAATTCACTTGTGCCTCGAATAGTTACCCTTTTCTGGTCACATATCAATGGTCGCCAAAGCAGCGAGAGAGCCCTCCTCCTCCTCAGGAAAATAGGCATATGGTGCACTAACATTTCATCTATTAGAAGATATGGCATCGTCATTTTTAATTGAAAGCTGGCGTCGGGAGGCGACTCTATGGGGTTGTTTTTTGTTGTGCTTGTTCTGCATTATATTTTTGCCTAGCCTGCTTTTCGAACATTCTTGCTGCTTTATGGCGCAAGATGAGAAAGGCAGTGAAGAGGTCATCTTCAGCTCTACAATATTTTCGATCGCGTAATCTTTGCTTTGCGTCTCGGGCTGATCTCTCATTGCTTACACATAATGAAACTGTAGCATCAGTCTGGACGTGAACGAGGGCCTTTAATAGAGACAGCACACATTTCTGTCAAAAAGAATTCCACGATGGTGCGGGTTCCTCCATACCTATGAATAATGACGGGCTTACTCGTCCAATTATCAAGTTTGGTTGCTCTCATAACACTCTTACGCAGAATTATATGAGCGGGATGCAGCAGTACAGCTTGCTTCGACGGGACGCATGCACTAGTCAAGAAAATGATAATACAGTTTCTTGTACCTGAGACCAGTGCATGGCATATTCGTAAACGTCGTCGTTGAAAGTGATGTTTGGATTTGAACTGGCGTCATATTGTTTCAGCTGTCCCCACCAGTCTTCCATGGCTTCCATTGCTACTTTCACTGAACATAAACAAATAAGATTTTGTCAACAAGCATAGGTAAAAGAGATTCTCGTCAGGCAAGAGAAAGGAATTTTCTCCATTTCGTCAGTTAGATACAAATGCGTGTAGCCTAGTAAAAAGATCGGAAGTGTCAATGCAGCTGCCCGATTTGCACTTTTCAAAAGTTGCAGGAACGGTGCTAATGGCCGCACCATTGCTCAAAAACCGAATTCATGATATTCAGCACGCGAAGAAATTCGTTCCTGATCGGCTAGCCAATAGAGCTGTTCCTTCTGTTGCAATCGACCTATACGTACTTTCTTGGTCAGAGTGGGTTTCAGCGCGAGAAAACACACTTATTATTTTAAATATCCATTTCCTTAACATTTTTCACCGCTATAGCTTCCTTGGAACTTTGTGCGCCATGCATTAAAGGCTTTGGACGGCACTGATTTTCGATCTTGCCTTGCTTCTCTACGTCCCTTTCATTTCACAATTTCTTTTGCCCAAATTTTGCAGCCTGATGACAAAGACGTGAATAGTGCCGCTGCAGTCTGCTGGCCGTGCTAATCAGTCTCCTGGTGTCTTCAGGACTGCTTGCTCTCGCAAAGTGTGACATAAGGAAAACTTACTAGGGTTCGTGGCGTTGAATTCGTCGTAGTTCTCTCCGAAATCATCAGGATATGAGGGATCAAACTCGCACCGATCGGACCAATCCTGTGCGCTTTGCTCGAGGCCGCAGTCCCATGACTGTAATAGGTCTGCGCTCAGTGTCTCACCCTCATCTCCGATAATGCAAATAGCGCAAATATATCACAATGATGGGATTCTTTGAAATCTCATATCAATAAACTTGTTCTGAAATTTAATCCGAAATTGCCGATTTCCAGATCACTTCGCACATCCACGTGGTTGCGCCTAATGTGATGATTGTAAACATATCCCTCTAGAACCGAGTAACTCCATCTTTTCCATTTTTTTCTGTTATTCGTGCAAAGAGTCTCGGAGAAATTTGTAACCATTACCAATGCATATACGTTCTTTCCGCTGCTAAGTGTTTGTCCACCCTTGTATTTTGCTGTTCCATGTGCTATCTTGCTTCGATATTCATTGTGTTTTGCGACAATTGCAGCCCGTGCCGCCTCGTCGAACTTCGCATTTGTAACCCAGGGACACTGGCTACCAGCTGCTGAAAATGGTATCAGCCAGTCAAAATGTGAGCCCGAGATTCGAGCGCATTCAGCTTAGTAAAAAATTTTAAAACCACAATAATTTTCGCTTTCCTCACCTCTATTCGTCTACACGTTTCGAAGAATCTAATGAAATTTGCAAGTAATGTTATCCGCGCAATTTCTCGATTTTCTTCTTCAACACTACGCTGTGAGCCTTTCTACTGATTATTGAGAACATTCCTTCAACCGCACCACCCCCCTCCCCCCAAACTTTTATTCACTAGTTCTCAATCTTTTTAAATAGGATACCTCATTTTCATTTGATGTAGAAAGTTTTGCGATTTTCATTGCGCCACTTTGGACCCCAACTGGTTTGTTTACAGAGTGATCAATTCCGAGTGAGCATCACACGACCAAATAGTTGCAAGACCGAATTGGTGGAAGAAATATTCGAATGACCTATGTTAAGCGCTTGCCAACCCGAGATTCATGATATTCAGCACGCGAAGAAATTCGTTCCTGATCGGCTAGCCAATAGAGCTGTTCCTTCTGTTGCAGTCGACCTATACGTACTTTCTTAGTGAAAGTGGGTTTTGCTGCGCCATGCATGAAAGGCTTAGAAGGGCAATGATTTCCGTTCATGCTTTGCTTCTCTATGTCGCTTTCATTTCACAATTTCTTTTGCTCTAATTTTTCAGGCTGTTGACGAAAATGTGACTTGCGCTGCTGCAGCCTCCTGGCCATGCTAACGAGCCTCCCAGTGTCCTCAGCATTGCTTGCTCACGTAACGTGTGACATAGGGAAAACGTACTAGGGTTCGTGGCGTTGAATTCGTCGTAGTTCTCTCCGAAGTCATCAGGATATGAGGGATCAAACTCGCACCGATCGGACCAATTCTGTGCGCTCTGCTCGAGGCTGCAGTCCCATGACTGTAATAGGTCTGCGCTCAGTGTCTCGCCAATATGGCTGGTAATGCAAATAGCACAAATATATCACAATTTTTTGAAAGCTCATATCGATAAAAGTAAGCCTGGCTTGTTTATTCGCTTAACTTCATGTAGCATAAATGTGCAGCTCAGGGAATGCCATGTATTACTGTCAAAGTCCGAAGAAAAAACCCCTCTTAACAAATGCTGATCAATTTGGTTCAGATGAGTTCCCATCTTTTCGCTCCCTCCTTATATGTTTCAAACAACAAATGATAGCAAGAACATGCGTAGCTATTTTGGTGTCCTTTGGCATTACTTTTCAATATATCATGCGTTTGGGCGATTCGCCGACCTCCAAGGCAGCGAAACAGATCCTCTCCACTGATCTTTGCATCCTTTAATTCCTAAACTTCGTAATGCGACTTCTTCGCACAAGTTCTTTTACCTGGAAGTTTAAGGAGCCTTAAATGTTCTTTCTTTACATTCGTATGTAAAGAATTCAAAATATTAATCACTTATTCACTCCAACAGCTCTGTAGAGTGAACTGTGATCGGAGGGTTCCATCAAATGAATTCACTCGTTTTTAAACTTAATCCGAAAACACCAATTTCCAGATCACTTCGCACATACACGTGGTTGAGTCTGATATGGTGATTATAAATTAATCCATCGAGAATTGAGCAACTCCATGTTGCTCATTTTTGTCTGTTATTCTTGCAAAGAGTCTCGGAGAAATTTGCAACCATTACCAATGCATATACGTTCTTTCCGCTGCTAAGAGTTTGTCCACCCTTGTATTTTGCCGTTCCATGTGCTATCTTGCTTCGGTATTCATTGTGTTTTGCGATGATTTTTTCACGCGTTGCATCGTCGAACTTCGCGTTGGTAACCCCGGGACATTGGCTACCGGTCGCTGAAAATGATATCAACCAATCAAAATGTGTGCCGGTGATTCGAAGGCATTCAGCTTCGTCAAAACGTTTAAGACCGCAACAGTACTGACTGTTCAGACGTTTCGAAGCTTCTGATGGAATTTGAAAGTAACGTTATGCGCGCAATTTCTCGATTCGATTCTTCAACGGTACACCGTGAGTCTTTCTACTGATTATTAGGACCATCGCTTCACACTCCTCAAATCAATTTCATCCTCACCTTCAGGCAGATTTTAGGAGGCTCTTAAAGCTTAATTGATAGTATTACTAGAAGGGAAAGACATACCGAAAGTGGACGTGACAAGAAGAAGAGCTGGTAGTAGGAGTAACATCAGGATCAGCAGACGATGTGAACCTGCGTCATCTTCAAATTCAGCACCCTTTTTATAGCGTCATCTCCGGAACTTTCCCTCAGTAGAGTGTCTCACTAATCAGGATTAAGCTCGCAACGTGTAAATACAAAGTGCAACTATCGAATGAGAAGCAGGTGGATAAAGTAAAATATTGCTGGTATTTCAATGGAGAACATTGTTCGCCGTTTGCGCTGAGCTGCTTTTAATTCACTTTACTATCATTCAAAATGCGTTTCAAAAAAACTCGCACTTGATGTTTAACAACAAAAACGCTCAAACAAACGTACGTCGAGAGAATCTGTTCAATGGATTTCGCAATTTAGTAGAGAAATCAAACAGTCAGAAGCCGAAGAATGTCAAACATAAGATGGAAACTGGAAAGGTTTTGAAGCAATTCGAAATTTTTTTAAATGATAATATTCAAAAATCTCGTTTTTAAACACTGCTTTTGACGGCACTGCTCACCATCATACAAAAGTTTTGACTCGGTGTTGAGCCGAGTCGAGAATGGAACAACACGCTGAGCGTCTTTAATTCAACAAAATTAATTCCGTGCTAGTTTTGTAGAGACATGGCGCGACTAACCAATCAACAGTGGTAAAGCTTTCCATAGTTACGGCTTCTGGTACAATACGTGAACACATTTTAGAAGATTTCAGAATTGACCAGTGTGCTTGCACACCCCATCAAGATGAGCGATGATTTGACGGTAAGGTCGTTCCAATCTTCTCTTGAACAGCTGGAAGTGTCTGCTGATGACGTAGTCGGTAAACGTGCACATTGACTAATATTGTTTAATGGTAAAGTCGATTCAATCTTCTCCTGAACTCTTGGAAATATCTGACGACGATGTGCACGATAAACGTACAGAAAATTATTTAAGAGATAGATGCTTAAGAAGTTTGATTTCGAGTATACACGATGTTCTGATGAAGATACCAAAATGAGCTACTCCAACGAAGCGCAACTCTTAATGTTGCTTGGATTTGTTATTTCTTGGCCCGTAATATGTCCGAAACGTTACAACGGCTCAGATCTGAGCCTTGTTTGTTGGCGATCTTTTATGGGCATATTGCCCGAGATCTTTCGATGTTCACCGTTTCGTATGTTTTTAGCCATTGCTGTTCTTGCTGACATGCTCAGTGTTAAATGCCACCCAAATATGAAGAGCTTCTCGTTGAACATGATATTCGATTTCATTTTGAGGTCGAGTCTGTGCCTTACCATCGGTTCGCAAACATCACTCTGTAGCCAATCGCAAGTTCAAACTGTGAAACGGAACTTTGACACTCATTGTAATATATGCAGTAGACGGGAGCCGTTGAAACATGCATAGCTTGCAGTAGCTACTAATATAGCATTGAAATTTTTGGTCGAAATACCACTATAATTCTTACGCGGGACCGTTAAAATGAACTTTATTCTTCGCTTTGAAAAATGTTTGTTGGTTTTATATGTACGGTGTCTGCCGCGGATGCCATATCGATTGATACCACTCGCAATCCCCTACCCCATGCGCCACCACAGGGGCTGCGACGGGGCAAAAATCTTTTAGGCGAGCAAAATCGTCTTTCCCTACCCCGTGGGAGTTTCTCGTTCAGATTTCTTAATGTACTCATGCAGACCCTCTACCCCATACTTTCTTCAAATATTATCCCAGTGGGCGAGCCCTGATGGAAGTCTTAAAATAAACTTTTTTCTTGTTCGATAATGTGTATTTGAATATTTCACGGGATGTGCCGCATTTGTCTGTATCGAATGATACCTCCGTTCAACGAAAGAAAACAGCATTTTTCCCCTCCCTGCGATTTTTCATATATACGCTAGCCTAGCCAAATATGCCCTTCACAACCCTTGCCTACCTTAGCCACACACAAAAATTTTCCCCGTCCGCCCCAGCAGGCCCGATAGAAATAACCTTCTTCCAGCTTGTTAAATCTGGGGTTGAGTTTATATACACGGTGTGCAGGACAGCCTGCAATATTAATCAGTACCACCGCCAACCTCCTGCGATGACCGCGAAGGGAGTTACAAACGGAAGAGGGCCGAAATGTCGTTGGGGCGTGGCGGTGAGGCGGAAACCGCTTACCGTAGTACGTGGGCGGAACGAGCAGCGGCAACGCTGATTGGATGGAGAGGACGCCAGAGTCGGAACGCAGTGCCACTTGCGTCGTTTATCCCTTCCAAACCGTTCTCTGTTTTACACGGTATTTCCGCTCTGCACGGGAGTTTTCCATGCGGGTTTTTGCATATCGCCACGTACAGTCTTCCCTCTCATACCGTCCGCAAAACACATGAAGTTTACGGCTACTCTTGTTCAACAAAAATTGTTATCAAATTTTGACGCCCGTACTTAATATTATTAGTGCGAAAAACTGTACGATATGTTTCATGAAACCTCGTGATCACAATTAAAATTTTTATATACATTTTTAATCATCTCAATGAGATGTTTCGAACGATATCAGTTTCACCCAAATTTGTTGAAAGGAAAATTTTTGAAAAATCCTAAGTTTACCATCTCCCTCACTACCCGAAAATCTCGATCTTTAGGGTCTCATATCTCGGCCCCGGAGTCGCAGTAGGTAAAGCATTTGATGTCGATGAGGAGAGCTCTAAGAGCTCTAGGAAGTGCATCAAACTGTTTCTCGTTTTGAGTAGCAGCTGCTGAAATCGAAAACCGTCAAAATTGTAAAAATTGACATGTTTGGATTTTTAGCGATCCACTCGAGGTGAATACTATTTCACCGAACTCGATAGATTATGTATCAACCGATAGAGGAACAAAAATTGATTACAATTCGGAAAAAGTAAATGTTTCAAATTTCAACTTCCACACTTAATGGAACTTTTACTAACGATTGTAGGATTTATTTCCTTAATCCCATGAACAAAAAAGCAGCACTGGTACATAGAATTTTAATCAGCTAAATAAGATTTATAGAATGTTACCAGTTTCAAAAACACTCCAAACTCTTCATATATTGGCGACCCTTCGTTTTTCATCAATTGTGCATTATTTTAGAAACTGATCACTTGTAAAAGTACCAGGTTTTATCTCAGTTCATTAGTCATTTTGATAGAGGTTTCAATGCTGTTTAAGGTGCTTCTAACTCCGATTGCCTAATCTTGTTCCTTCACTCCTTATGTGCGCTTTTGTGTTGTCAACAAGTATTACCGATCCTCCGTTTTTCATCAATTCCGCAATTATTGAGAAATTCATCCATTAATGCCTTTTCAGATACGCCTAACACCGATTCCCAAATCTTGTCACTCCACCAAGTTTCCGGCACCCTTCCTCAGATTTTATCTCAGTTTATTAAGGATTTTGATGGAGCTCCCAACGCTCTTTAGGACGTGAGTAGCCTAGATTTCCATGTCTGGTCCCTTCTTGCGGTTATAAGCGCTCAAAGGTTGATGTATATCGGCGACCCTTCGTTTCTCGCCGATAGCGCTTTCTTTGAGAAACGCCTTTCCTCATAAAGGTATCAGGTTTTACCCGAGGCTATTAATGATTCTGATAGAGCCTTTAACGCCCTTTAGAGCGCAGATAAGATACCTACCGATATGGATACTATGCTGATATCACACAGACGAAATACCAAGCCGATACGCATACGATAGCGGCACGATACCGATACCATACGCTGCCGATACCGATACCATCGTTATACGATATACATATGATACCGGAGCGTTGGTACGAAACCGATATGACGCCGATACGATAACGATAGGACATCGATACGATTACGATGGAAAACCAATGCAATATTGGCAGGATAGTAAGCGATATCTGTTTAATGCGCACATGAAGCCGATATGAAAGCGACACGATAGTGGCAAAAACGATACTGATGCGATGTCGATACGGTACCGATACGACATGACATAATGCCGATACGATGTCGATGCGATATCCATATGTTATCGGTACTCGGTATGCGATACCCATACGACAGTGATACGATACCGATGCGCTGCGGATGAGGCACCGACGCGAAACCGCTGCGATTTCGATACTCTACCGACATGACAGGCAAGCGATACCCATACGATATGGATATGATGCCAATACGATATCGACGCGCTACCGTCAATATAGGTAAGCGATATAGATACGATACCATTGCGATACCTATACGATGGCGAAAGGACATCATTACAACACCGAAACGATACTGATACGACACCCATGCGATGCCAATACGATGCCGATACAATATCGATAAGATGTCGACACGACATCGGCGCGATACTGATAATGTACTGATGCGATGCAGATACGACACCGGCCCCATGGGCGACCGGAACGAATAGAATGTCGATACGATGGCCGTACAGTGACTATGCGATTCCGATAAGATGTCGATATGATGTCGATGCGATACCGACGCGATACCGATACGAGTCAGATACGATACCTATATGCTACGGATGCGATACGATTCGATACCGATACGATAACGATAAAACAACGTACAATACCCGTGAGGTGTCCAAACGATGCGATAGTGATACGACGCCGGTGATATGCTGATACGATGCCGCTAATAAACGCATATGATATCGACACGATACTGATACTATGCTGGTGGGATGCTGATATGACGTCTGTACGGTGCCGATAAAAAACCGATCCGATATCGATAACGTAACGACAGGATATTGATAAGATATCTACACCATAGCGATGCGACACCGGTACGACATGGATACCATTCCGACACGATCTCCTTGCGATGTTGAAGCGATGCCTATTCCAAACCCGTATGATACCGATACGATCTCCATCCGACAGGCATACGTTGACAGTACGGACCGGAACAAAACCGATGCGATAGCGGTACGATTCGAATGCCATACCCATGCGATGTTGATACGGTACCCATACGGTGCCAAAACGATAGTTGCACGGCATGATACTGATACAATGCCGATACGACGACGAATCTATTCGATATTTGGCAGTTTACGGACCCTCCAAAATCAGCATTTTCATATCATTAGGTAATTCGCATTCGCTTATGCTACTAATTCTATGTTTTTTTTCATTTTCTTTATATTCTTCATTTCGTTCTTTCTTAAGAAGCTTCTTATTCCTTTCCGAATGAACGATTTTCCTTTTTTCGTGAACATTATTCTACACACGCTCATACTTTCGTAGTGATACAGACTATTTTGGTTGTTTACGGCGCTTTTATTTTTCTTTGGGGACCACGTTTCGCGCCCGTACCCTTGCCAGAAGTGCCGTCAAGTAATAAAATAATAGCATGCACTGTCATTAGCACGGTCGAAGAGAAAAATTAGCCTGTTTTCTGAATCCAAATATTTTTTAAATGACGTTCGCTCCTTCGTCCAACATCATTGTTTTCAGACTCTCAAGTGTATGTAATATAATACATATTTGAGAATAACAGTAGCAAGGCAGCAAGACAAGTGCAACGGACGTGAATATATTGGCGATTTAATGTGGTCATGAAGGATAAGCGAAAATATAACAGATACTTTTTATGTACCACTATCAAAAATAACGGTAAGAGAACGACATGTGCGGAACTCTGCAGAAATTATGCGGAGGGAACAAAAGCATTGATGGCGATCAAATATGAGATTGTTACAATTGTTACAGGAATCTATTATGGAGGAATCAGAGGATGCTTAAGCTGAATAAGTGGACGTCAACTGATCTGGAGCGGCTCAAGAACATCGAAAAGTTTCATGCTCCAGCGATTTTACGAGAAAGCTCATGCCAAATCCGAACGACTCCAAACTGGAGGCTATAAAGAAGCTGTTCACAGAACGTGATTTGAGCATCACATGATAATGATACGTTTATCACTGACTCGATCGAGAAATGTGAGAGGCTTTTCTGGGGTCATTTTAGAAAGACCCTTGACGATCTTCAAGAAGTGGGCGGGTCAAAGTTGCGTTGGCGATAGCGCAATGGTTCGAGATCAGATGCCCTTTCTGTAGACTCGTGGTCCGATGTATGAGGACCAACGAATATTTCACGGCTTATAATACGACTACAACCTTCCGCTTTCAACAGTTTTTATAGCATTTCATTTATAAGGTATGTTTGGTGGCTAAACTTGCGTGCGATATTTGCGTGCGATATTCCACAATGGAACGGTGATACACAATATACGCCTTACAATAATTTTCAATGCATCTGTGTTCGAATACGCGCAGTATACAGTTGGCGACAGCTAACGATTTCGCAGCTATTTCAGTGAAATGTAAATGCCATTGCAAATCTGCATAAACCTTGACTTCCAGATCGCACACCGCATCATCCACAGATGGCAAAACATTGTCGTCCAACCGCAGAGAAACACTCATAGTGAAGGTTGCATGAAAAGGTCGACATTTCTTGTACCAAGCATCAAACTGCCGAGACTTTGATTATTCACCGAAGGAACGGAGGTCCTCTTGCAAATCATGAAATTTGGTAGCAGGATTATGTAAAAGGCAATATATCTTCGAACCATTTGCAAGTACTCGACAAATGTAGATATGAGCAGCGACGGACTAAACATACTCCTCTGCGAAACGCCGCTGATTTGACGGCGATAACTGGAGAAGGAATGCCCTACTTTTAGGGTGAAGCGTTAATTCATTACAAAACATCTTTGCAACTTTAACAGTGAACCGCGAACACCGTAAACTCCCAGCTTGTGCAGAGCTATGCTTTGATATTCATGGAAGCCTTGGTACGCACACTCAATGTGTACTATATGGGCTTGAATTCTCTGATTGTAACTCAGAGCTGTAATTCAAAGACGCACAGCTTTCGGCAGTATTTCACAGCGTGTTTTCGCACCAGTTAGTTAGGATTTACTTTGATAATCACTTGTTCATAGCTTATCTACCGCTGCTAGCTTAAAAGCAAAGCTGACTCTGAAGAGACGAGGAAGAAAATTGGGCGACAGTTTTTAACTCCTCCCATACGACAAGGAGGAATTTTATTGTTTGGGATTTCATCTGACCTTGCAAAGTATATTGTTAAAATGGTACCTTCAGTTGACACTGTTCTGCTTAGTCTTAGAGCGCCGACAACAGTGGGAACGAATAAACAAAGTGATAAAAATGGTATCCGCAACAAATAAAATGGGGGCTGCGGAAAAATAGGGGTTGCGGACATCATTTTTATCATTTCTCAGCAGGATGAAAAACACTCAGCAGAAATTTTAAGCAGAATTTCGTGACAGTGCACAAGAATTTTTCGCATTCAGTACGATCAGTGGGTAATTTTCAGAAGTGCATTGAAAACCCTTCAAAAGTAAGTTATTATTTTCGGCGTTTTTATATCTGGTTCGCTCGGATCATTAAAAGATTATTCCTTCTTTCATTTCTTACATTTTTTTTGCTTTTTTTGCGCCGTGGTTATCAACAAAATTTGGACTGTGGCAGAACAGACTCAAAATATAACTAAATGGTTTCCTGCCGTATTGGATCCATATATGAGCATTTGGCGAAGTACTTTTTCTCGCCAAAAAAATTGCGACTTACTAATTCTTGAATTCAATTTTTAGATCTTCCTATTCGAAGAAAATTTGGCGGAAATTTTGCAAAAGCTTTGGCCAACAGAATTCTCAACTGTGTTAGGAATTTTGGCGTATCCATTCGTGGTGAGCGCTATCCCACTAATATCGATAAATTATGTCTAAACCCATACAGGAACAATAACTGGTAACAATTCGGGAAAAATAAATCTTTAAAATTCCACCTTCCATACTTAAGGGCATTTTTACGAACAATTGCAGAATTTATCGCCTTAATCCCATGAACAAAAGTAACATTGTCATATACGTTTTTATTCTTTTAATTTTTTAATCTCATTAAACTCATTTTTAATCTTTTTAGATCTCATTGAGCGCAATGAGATCTATAGACTGGTATCAGTTTCCAATTCTAGGTATATTGGCGACTCAAAAGCAAAAAAAAGGTCGTGTTGGGAGTAGTGATGCCATCGTACCAGATTTTTTGGTAGAATACTGTGCTTGTACTTCCCTTCGAAAAATGGTATTATACTGTACAAATACCACCCCCTGAAAAAACGGATCGTACCGTATCTATACTGTACTTGGCGGC
>JPKZ01002435.1:20271-31187 GCA_000803305.1 Toxocara canis
TCAAGATGTTTTGAGTGTAAAAGGCGCTGTGCTTTTAAAAAGCAAGGGAACACTGTAACGGTGAATAACAAATAGTATGTTCGCGTGAAAACTATTGCTTCCGTTATTGTATGCGCACTCAGCTGATAGTAGGGATTAAGCACAATTTCTGTCCCCTAAGGTAAGTATTACCTGTTATCAGTACTAATTGTGTTTATAAGTGCCGTTGTAATTAGCATGAATGGGCTTTTGATGCCGCCTACAAATTGAGCATCTGCATACTCGCGTTTTATTCAGTGACTGAAAGGTCGTCCGTGTGTGCGTACTTACATGTTGACAAAATAGTTATCAGCGCTATTTCTGACATAAACTGCGTCCTCGTTCATCTCTTCCCTCATCTTCCATTTTCCACGCTTCCGAACACACAGGTCAAAACGCTTCCCTAAGCTGCCTTTTTCTGTTTGTAAAATGACTGCACAGAGAGACATAAACGAATGCACATGCAAAATTATCCTTGAATGCACCTGCACTTCTGAAGAAGGAATGCACGCATAATGAGAAGGTTTAACGATTTTTTACCGGAATCGCTTTTGAAGATAATACTGCTGTAAGAAGGAATAATACTGTAAACGACCTAACCTATTTGGTATCGAAACGTTCGAAGTGAGAAAAGCTAAGATAGTCTTATGTAAACTCCACGAAACATTAGGATTCCCCCATCGCATAGACCAGTCTCTGTTTTTGCTTTTATTTCCTGTACCTTTGCATGTTTTCCCGTTTTCTTCGTGATTTTTGTGCATCTCAAGCGCAACTTCCATGTGCGAAAATAACGTCTGAATAGCGTGACTCAAAACTGTTCTGTAAACCGTTTGATTTATCGTTGGGATTCGCTGCAGCCAACGTTTGCAAAGCATCAGCACTTTCCTCTTTCAAAGGCCCACTTCGTACACAACCGCGTTCGTAGGTAGTGAGTGTGGAACAGCGTCATCGTATTCAGTTATATTTGTCTGGCACTCTCTCACGCGCTCTGAGCAGATCCTTTTTTATAATGTTCGTTCTACTTCTCTTCCTTTTAAATCTTTTCGTTTTTGTTTCTTTGTTTCTGTTATATATTCTGTTTCGACATAAATGTCAGCTTTCATTTCCCGTGCCTTTGCATGCTTTCCTCTTTTCTTATTGCAAATAAACATTTTCATATTACTATTACAATCTTCTGTATAATATATAGATTATTACTATTACTGCTACTATCATTATCGTCATTACTATTATCATTATTATTATTATTATTATTGTTATTATTATTATCATTATTATTATTGTTACTACTGTTATTTTATCATTATTATTATTATTATTATTATCATTATTAATATTATTATTATTATTATTATTATTGTTATTATTATTATCATTATTATTACCATTATTATTATTATCATCGCTATTATTATTATTACCACTATCATCATTATTATCATTATTATCATTGTCATTATTGTGATTATTATTATTGCTGTTGTTATTATCATTACTAACATTATCGTTATTAATTTGGTATTCACGTATATATTAATTATTGTCCATATCACTATCATTATCGAAATTATTATTTAATACTGTCATCATCTTGTGAATTATTGTTGTTATCATTGCTACTAGTTATTAGTGTTTTTTTAAACAAGTACTAGTCACTATTAATTTTATTGTTAAATTGTTACCACGTAATCTCTGGCGTATGCCATAATTAAGTTCAGAGTTCTGTTTTTGGCACATACCGAAGCGGCTGCCTTTGTGATTTTACTTTATCACTTTTGTCGAAATTTCGTTCGTTTTTGGACCACTTGGAAGATGAATTCTTTCCACTCAAAATGCCAGCCTGTCTTCACTTTTCGCTTACGAGGATTATCAGTGCTTCATTGTGTTATAGGAAGAGATTGCACCAAAACTTAGTGCATATAATTTAAATTACTATAAGATCACAGGTGAAGTTGATGGACTTTTTAGGATGTTTCATATTTTTGAAGGCGGTAATTGCTTTTTTTCAGTTTTAGATTTAAAATTTTGTTCATATTATTGCACGTGTTCAACCGTAGTGCCCCGAATAGCGGTTTGAGGTAGCATCCTTCTCAAATTAACTTCGCCTCCCTAAGCATTGCGAGAACAGCGGTATCCTTTTGGAGAATCATCCTCCTTTCGCTCAAGAATGCATCTGTTCAGGGTAGATCGGTGTTTGGAGGTTCCCGATTATTGCTGCAATTATTCAGTGCGCTTTCGTCTAGTGTTGTTATCGATGGAGGTGTTTGACCACACCGATTAATTCAGTGGCAGTTTTTGTTAAAGAAATTAGTCTTCTGTAACTTACGTCGGAGTGGAACTGAATGAAGGAGAGTTTTGAAATGGCTTCATCTTTTCTTTTTTTTTGTTGGCCTTGTTTCATTGGCTTGAAGCCGTTACTTCGAAGAATCGTTTATGTCGTCGGAGGCAGAAGCAGAAAAAGAAAAAACGAGAAGGTCGGGCTTCCTAGAATGCTAAAAGAGTTCCGTAAAAAGACGCATAAAATTCGTGTGATGTGTCTGCTTTTCCTCTTATACCTTTCTGAATACGCCAATTGTGTGCGTAGACCTTATATGAGTAATGTTAGGAGCTGTGCAATTTGTTTAGGGATTGATGTCGCGACAGGAATAGGCATTCTCCATACCAGCCAGCAAGAAGAAAATAATTATTTGTGTTGTGTTTTCGTCTCAGTGAAAGTGCCATACTTTGTTTGCTGCGTTGAGCCTTGATACTTTTCGTTTAATTAAGTTTATTTATTCATTTTCGACTGTATCCTCACTGCTTATATTCTTGATTTCTCTGAATCTCGCGTTTTGAAGGACGTTCATTTTTTGCTGCGAGGGTTTGATTGTCCATGAACTTATCTTCCTCTTCCCGTACCCCCCTTTTTCTCATCCAACATCCCCCCTCCCACCTGCCTCACCTGCTTGCGGAATTGAACGAATTTTTTTGTTTTCAGACTTTCCTTGCTGTTACTCGTCAGGACGCTGCCATTTTTACGTAGTGATTGTGATTTTTTCCTTTTATTCGATTTTATTTAAGTCGAAAGTCAATCACTGAAGAGGGAAGTGGGACGAGTCAGTGAGGATGAAAAAGAAGTTAAGGTGGTGTGATTTGTTGATCGCGCAGCGTGAATGCCGTATGAAATGCGAAATAAGTTAGCGCCCCATAATTTATAAAGTAAATTCGATTCAGCCACACTTAAACGGTTCCATGTGTGGAATACTCGCCAAGTGAAAAAGAGTTGGCATGGTTCGTTCGAGCTAATGACAAATACGCATTTTATGTACAATAAGTGGCATCGTGTCTTTCTATGCACTTTTATGGTCAAAGGTGATAAACGCTTATGAGCATGGCAACGAGCTAGTTATACGCTCCTATCACATAACATTTCATGCGGCCAACCTCCTGTGTATCAGTTTTGAATGAACAGCATCATTCGCTGCATATAGAGTCTAATTGACGGCGCTGTTAAAATAACGCTGTTTCGCTGAAGCAATGCTAACTGTCTTTAATGAGGTTAATGTCCCCAAGGCTTTGTGATGAGTGTATTGATGAACAGTAATGGGGTGCGAAGAAGGGAGAGAGGCAATATGAGTCACCTATGATTTCCCGGAAATTATAATATCATTAAACGAGAAATTATCAAGGATGTTACTGGACGTTGCTGAGACGGGACAGATTACTGAAGCACTTAAATTGACGAAATCATTACTTTATTAGTTTGTTTCTGCATACTTTCCATTGTTAAATGCGTGCAGTGTTGTGGAAGACATCAGTGTCATGTCGTTTTCCGGTTTAGAATTTAGGTGCTGGCTGTCTTTGAAATGAAACATTTAGGAGTTTGTCGGGTGTACGGAAGCCTTTTTTCTTTTTCTCCTAAGATGCGCCCGTTGTTCGTCGTTTTCACCTTATCTGTCTATTTTTATTGGTTTTCTTGACGAATATTTTAAAAAATTTTTGTTGCTTAAGTGTCATACTCATGTTTTGCATAGCTTTTTATTGTCTGTTTTTGTCCCAACACTCAAAAACTCGAAGGATACCGGACAGGACGAAAAGTTTTCTGATATCATTGGGTGGATTTTTTGTTACCACTACTCTTTAGAATCCGAGAATATTGGTATAGAAAAGAATGGTAACTTTTGAGGCTATCCAGTATTGAATAGCGATTCTTCCGTTGGTCGTGAAGCTTTTTGTATATAACAGATGTCAGTGTGGCGTCTGCAGGAACTTTTGAAATGAACGCGCGAAGCTCCGACTTCACAAGTTTCATTAGGAGGCGAACAGTGTAGTTGATCAATACAAAAGGTGCTAAAGTTTATATTTTAGGGGGAATTTTGTCAATTTTTCTTCAAAATATGAGCTTTTTATGTATCGGAATACAGGTATTTAGCTGAATAGGAATTGACAAGAGTGAGACGTCAACGTGCAACGGATGGATGGGAGAGAGCGATTGGATTGCGTCATTTGTTTTACACATTGTTTCGTCGAGTGTTTGATTTGTCTAGTACGATGCACACATGTTCATCTTCGTTATTTTGCCGCACTAGAGAGCAGATCACCTTCCTAACAAGGAAATACGTACACACCCATTTTGTTGCACGATGTAAACGATTTCTTTTTTTGGTTTGATGCTGCGTAAACTCCGTCAAAATGAAGAATGAGTTTTGGTCTAGGATAGGTTCAAAAATCAATTGTGAAATGTGAAACATTTGCAGTGAATAGCCGACGAAAAAATCCAAGCGTATTCAGAGATTGGTATTTGAATGGGTTTACGTGACAATATGAAATATTACCGATGCAAGCGCGGTGGAGAGTGGAGTGTAGGAAAGAAAATACGTATTGAGAATGGCATTCAGCATACTTGTGTGAAGTTTTATTTCCGTTTTTTCACACAATTCCGACCGTGTGATTATTTAATAATTGAGTAGATAAAGTGCTCAGTAAGGGATGGCTTAAAATCATTTACTTTTAAATCGCCATTTGGTAACGTTCCGCCTCTCTACCTCTCTCCTCTACGTCGTTTCAATCGTGCTCTACTTCATTATGTTCATCGAAGTGTACTCTGCATACGGCCGGTTTCCCAAAGCGATTTGTTCGCGTTGTTTCTGTCCTGACACGGAGTGAAGTTGATGAGTGCATGTAGTGCGCGGTGGGATGTAGAGTTTGACGTTGCCTAATTTGCGTTCACTGCTTGCAAAATGCATGCGCACACTGCTAGCTTGCTTGTTTGCGAACTGTGAGTCGCGTAAAGTATAGACGAGTGCGATAAACCGTCGAATTCAGCTTGTCTTTTTCCGTTGCCGTCGTCCTTCGCTTCCGCCTTCTTCTAGAAATGGGAATTCACAAACGCTCTTTTCAAAAAAATTTTTTTGAACACACCCACTCTTACTAAATCCGACGCTGTGTCAAATTTACCGTTCCTCCCTCTCTCTGTCATCCAATCGTGCTCTACTTCATTATGTTCATCGAAGTGTACTCTGCATACGGCCGGTTTCCCAAAGCGATTTGTTCGCGTTGTTTCTGTCCTGACACGGAGTGAAGTTGATGAGTGCATGTAGTGCGCGGTGGGATGTAGAGTTTGACGTTGCCTAATTTGCGTTCACTGCTTGCAAAATGCATGCGCACACTGCTAGCTTGCTTGTTTGCGAACTGTGAGTCGCGTAAAGCGCCATTTGGTAACGTTCCGCCTCTCTACCTCTCTCCTCTACGTCGTTTCAATCGTGCTCTACTTCATTATGTTCATCGAAGTGTACTCTGCATACGGCCGGTTTCCCAAAGCGATTTGTTCGCGTTGTTTCTGTCCTGACACGGAGTGAAGTTGATGAGTGCATGTAGTGCGCGGTGGGATGTAGAGTTTGACGTTGCCTAATTTGCGTTCGCTGCTTGCAAAATGCATGCGCACACTGCTAGCTTGCTTGTTTGCGAACTGTGAGTCGCGTAAAGTGATGAAAACATCAACGTAAGTTTTGCTTGCCCTGTTCTTTTTCCCTTTACATAACAAAACGCTCGTTGTTGCGCCTGTGATATCCGGTTTCTTTTCAATTTTTTGATCGCTTTTTTGAGCGCTACAGCGAGCTTTCTTGAGCGAATTTAATGCGACAAAATAATATATTGCCTTTTTTCATAAGCTGGAATTTTGCAGTCGAAATGAGGATCTTGGTCGCACAGAAAAATTTAATATAATCGTGTGGTGTTTTTGTTTGTTGTTTTTTAATGTTTATTCATTCATTTATTAATTCTTTCGATGTTCTTATCAGGTTTTTTGAAGCATTCTGAGCATACAATTCTGGAAATATAAACTAAATCGTTTTTGTCACGAATTCATAAGCACTTCTTTTGAGAACTGCTGTTACTTTTTGATAGCACAGCGTGCTTATCATTCTCCTATATATTTCTGATATCAGTTGCATTGTTTTTCGATGAAACGTTCCCTTCATATGATCACACAGTTTTGCGCTTTTCACATAACTCCGTCATTGTGAAGTTATAAGACAATTTTTATGATATAATCGTTTACGCTATCGTCCTTCAAACGCATAGTTCGAGTGCAATTAATTGTTCTTAACGTAGTTATCTTCACTAAATGAGCAATTAGCGCTTTAAGGCATATTTTGTTTTGTTTAGTTGCCTAAGTGTGACCATTAGTGGTGTGTGTGCGTTGTGCATGCGTTGCTATGTGCCATCGCAAAATTCCTTATCGTGAGAACGAACGCTTTGTGGTCACATTTGCGTGCTTTGTTTCACATCACTGCACCGCACTATCTATACATGTTTTTCCTCTTTATTTCTCTTCACCTCTCGTTAATCTTTATCTCTATTCACTTTGATGGCGTTTCTTCCCCTCACGCACTTGTTGTAGTCAACAGTTCCATCGTTGTTAACATCCTATTATGCGAATAGCCATGGGAACGGATATCAGCGCATCATGAACGTTATAAAAAATAAAAAATCACGTAAAGAGCTCATAAGCTTTTTGAACTATAGGGAGGCGGGCGAGGAGGAGGAAGGTAATAGTTCAAAGAATCATTGGTGAAAGCGGAAGTGAAAAGTGCTGAGTGCATGTGACTTATTAATTATCGCACATCTTTTTATTCGAACAGTAGGTTGCACTTTGCCCCACAAATTGAATGGGTTGCTATTTTGATTTATGTTTTGCGTGAAAGAACAGATACGATGATTAAATTATGCTTGAAGAGATATAATGGATTCTAAAAATGCGAGGAAGGTATAGGGGCCCGAAACTGTCCATTCTTAAAACGGAAATCACCTATGTGTTTATGCTAAAAAACCTACAATCACCTATGTGATGAAGCAGCTGAAATGAAATTGCGAAGATATGTTTATGCTTTTATGAGATGATCGTTAAGCGGTGCATATGTATTTGGTGAACGGTGCTGTAATCGGAACGGTGCCATCGGACAGTTAGGTTTCTTGGACGGGACAACGTTTGAAGTTAAAATCGTGTGGTGGTTGATAGTTTAGAGGTGATTGCATGAGTAATCGGAGAGTGATGTGACAATTATGAGAGCATGGAAATGTAATGAGATGAGTAAGAGATAATCACCAAGAAAACGAGGGTTCTTAGTGCTGCACCTAAGCATTCGCGCTGGTGCAAAGAAGTGAACAACGCAGCGAGGGACCGTCTTTTATGCGTCATCAAACGGATCTACAGAAGGGAGTGGGCGTTTTCGTAAAGGCGATTCTTTTTCGCAGTTGCGCGTGTGGAAAGGGTGCCCTCTTCAGAAGTTACATCTGTTCGCATTGTTAGCTTGCTCTATAACGAAACGAGGCTGTATAAAGAAACAATACGCTTCTCAAATAAATTTTACTGTTTCTAAGTACTTTGAAATGGTTGACGCTTTAAAGAAATTTTTATTATTGAAATTTGATTAGTATGAGTCGAGTTGACTGAACAAGCGACCATCGAGTAAGCTCGTATATTTCTTTGATGTATGGCAGCAACTTTTTGTGCTTTATACATTGAGAATCCTGCGAAAAAAAACCGCGTTGTGCACGTATTAAGATCAGCAATATTTGGTCTTGTGTGCTTGTTTGATTATGCATTAGTGGGTGCGCGGGATTTAGCAGACATATATGAGCATTCATCCGCACTTCACCATTTTCCAGCTCATTCTTCTGTAGCGTAATATATGTTCGTTGCCTATTTGCACGACCATTGCCTCCCACTTTTCAGAATTTTTACACATTTCCGATTCGCATTTCGCAATTGTGCATGCGTATGGTTCTTTTGTTATAAGAAAAGGGAAATATTGTGCATCCGAGAAGTTTCGAATTTGATTGCTTTTTCAGCTTGTGATTGGCTCTAATGGTTCGTCACTCGTTTTTATTTTAATTCAATTTTTTTCTTCCTCTATCATCAAACAATTTTTTCATCGCAAAGCAGTCGGGGTCTATGTCTGGAGTATAATATGTAGTTTGTTTACTAGATAAGAGCGCATCAAAAACTGCAAGTGGGTTACGTGATCGAATTGCTGGATAGATAAGTGGATTAGGTGATAATTGCAGGAATCTCATCTGCAAGAGGCGATTATCGCACAACAGGCAAGCACATCGGGCATAGCGGTCGAGAATCATGTTATCCCAACACCAAAAGTTATGCTTGTCGAATCGGCGCATTACGATTCAATATATCCCATTCAACCGGCGCCATCCAGGAATCAGTTGATTAAAGTACAGGGTGAGTGTTTGTTCTTTTTTGGTACTCTTCTATACATCGAATTTCCACTTTTTCGTTTATGGTTGTTTGAAATGTCTGATTGTCTGATTTGCGACTTCCATGCGTATATTCGATGCTGAATATATTACTATGGAATTTTGAATCGTAAATCGTAATTTAGCTGTCTCTGCGTGCTGTCATTTAGACCGCCGTATTTTAGAGTTTTAAGGAATTGTAAACGCCATCGGCAGCAACGTTTATAAATTTGGGAGTGCTAAAGGTGTCAGGCAGAGTCATGCGAGGAACTTTTCTGTGCGTTGTTGTCTTTGTTAGGTGTTGTAAAAGAACATGGAAAGAAAAGGGACTGGGTGGGAAGTTACAGAAAACCAAAGACAAAGTGCGTTTTGTTGTCATATACTTACTGGCTTTGCAAAGAAGCGCACGGTGATATAGGTTCATGTGCGAGTGGATTCATTATCCCATGCAGTCGCATTCATCTTTTTTAATCATTTTTTGGGAGAAGGTCGAACGCGAAGTCTGCGTTTGGGGATTCGAGTACGCAGTTGAGCGTCGATTTTATTAACGAAAAAGGGGAACTATGAGAAAGCCCTACTGTGGTGAAGATAAACCTGAGCTTCTTTCCACTTTTCCGATCTCACTCATCCTATTTGATAAAAAGACCGGAATTCCATTTCGAGGTGAAACCTCAGCTTAATTGAGGAAAAGAAAGAACGAGGAAATTGTGAAGAGAGAGAAGGGAGGGGGAGGCCGTGGAAAAGGCAGAAAAAAGGAAAGGGGGGGAGGGATCGTGAGAAGTACACCGAGAAAGAAAGCAAATTTTTTCTTGTTCAGTATTACTTTGGATGAGTCATATCTGTTTCTTTTTGGAATTCGAGAAATTTTTCTTCACGTTCCATCCTTTCTTTAAATGCTTCTTTGCCTATATTCGAATGTCAGTTTAGATTGCTTCATTGTTTGTGCAGTGAACATGAAAGCAACACAATTGAATGGTTAACGCTATTGGCGGCGAACACGACCATTCGAATGTGCAGTGGCGTTTTGATCTTTAATCTTTTACTCTCTGTGCTCAGTTACCACAGAAAATATTTCTATTTATCATTACTTTCGTGTGGGTGTTGGTGGGGGGAGGGTGGTGGAGTTCCCTCAGTCGGTTTAAAGTTAAGTCGCAGATTTTATTGTAGCAGTCGTGGTAGTTTCGGTATGGTTTTTGATATGCTGGTTGGTTCATATTTTCAAGAAGATGGTTTATTATTAGCTTATCGTGAGTTGAAGCGATTACTTACGACAGTAGCAGCGCATTTTGTGTAAACAAGATCTGTGCAGATGGGGGTGGCGTTTGTTTGCCGCATTCTTTTGAGGGCGACCTTGTAAGGACGTATGAAAAGTGCATGCCATGATTCGTTCACCTTTGAAAAGAAAGAGCTCTTATGCAAAATTGTGTGACCGTGCGCAGCTCTTGTGCACTTTGATCTCTTTACGTTAGGAGGGAAGCGTAACATTTGTGAAGAATATCTGTGAAGAAAAGGACACGTTTTTTGACCTCTCTTGATTGGAGGAAAAAATCAATGAAGATTGGATCCACGTGTGTATTTGTCTCATACACAAGCGACCCATTTCTGTGTCCTTCGTTTCTTTCTCTCTTTCTCTCTCTCTCTCTTTCCTTCTCTTTCGAGGAATGGTTGACGTGAATCTCGGAATTGTCTAAGCTGTGCTCACAGTCGATGTGCACACGGATTTGGAGGAACTTTAGAGGGAATTTCGAAGTGAATCACTCAGAAGGCAAAATGGGGGCACTTTTCCGCTTTTGTTTTCCCAATAAAGGGCAATGTTGGGTATTGCGAATTGTAAATGAGTTTCACATCTGACTTGCATGCAGAATGGCATCCGTAAAGTATATCAGAACTAGGTGATATTTGTATGCCTAGTTGATTTTTTCACGATAACTTTTTGACGCACGAGTAGAGCGCAGTTGAGTTTGTTTTGGAGAGTCGCTGGCTTATCGGCTAACCTTAGGAATACTAATGAACGCATTGAACGCTTAGTTGCAGCTAGGTATTATTGCCGCTTGTTTGATATAGGAGTGCAGACATAGCGATGTCGCTGGTAGTTTGCCGATTACGCATTGCTTATGCACATGCTCATTCATAATCGACCCACGATGAAAGAAAGGCTGAAGATT
>JPKZ01002435.1:41303-55886 GCA_000803305.1 Toxocara canis
CCCGCTCCTCACTCTCTCCTCACTTCCTGCTTGCGCTGTTCATTCGGGTGTATTGATTTCAGGATGCGTTGTCGAACACTTATGAATACGTAGCTGATCGGCGCTGGACAGATATGGGAGGCTCGTCTTCACAACGCTCCGCATTAGAAGAGAGGGGCAGCTACTTTCGCCCCTCATTATCGCTGAAAGATGGCAGTGGAGTGGTGAATGGTTTCCATCCGTGCAACGTTGCATCTAGGTAAACAGTTCGCTTCATTTCCACTGACCTCTCTTTACTGTATTTTATTTAGTTTTTCATTTATCTATTCTCATTTAATCGGTGGAGCTCTTTTCAATTGCCAGAGAGGACCAGTACGCTACTTTACAACCTAGCTAGTGACGTTTGCCCTCCTCACAGTGGATCCGTTCCTTATAATCACAGTGAATTAGTTGATCCTTATAGGTAGGATGATTCAGTATTCAAAAATTAGGAGATGTCTTTGCTGACGTGCTTGGTTCGCGCCACTTCCATATTTCATTTTCGCTTCAGTTCAGCTTTATTTGAACACCTTTTGATCAGTTAATCAGTGCAGCCACACTCACAGGGAATGTGAGGCGTTTGTGATGTCTTTTTGGAGCAGAATGGTTGAACGGGAAAGGTGATCGGATACTTGTGCAGAAAACGCCCGACGGTAGTTCGCTAGCGGTCGATTGTGTTATGCCTTGTCATTGTTTATATAATAACTAACATAACTACTACTGGCTTGCATGTATAACATGGCTCATGCCACTGGAATTATCCTTTAAAAGTTGGCGGTCTAGTAGAGACGGCCAGTCACCTACGAGTATGGAGAATATAACGCAATGGTTTTTGCAGTTGAGTCGGATTTTTTAATACGCGACATGTATTCTGCTCGGTCAAATGTTGTTTACTGAAGGTGCATAATGTGCCTACACATTGTTTTAGCACATGCGAGAGCGGGCCTATAAATGAGATCAGCAGCAGCAATAGAAGAATTTTGGGTTCGATGGGCAGAACTGGCAGTCCCTTCACAAGTACACCGGATGTGCTCGCAAACGGTGGTTCTGCAGTTGCAGCTGCGACAACCGCATCAAGCGATATTCTTGCTATGTCATCCTCTGCGTGTCGCATTGGGCATAATCAAGTTGGCTTTCTTTTTAATGTTTTGGGAGAGGAAGGCCATTACCTCTCATCTCCCATTCCGATCTCCCAAATTTGCACTTTTGGCCTTCAAGTTGCAGTACTGGTGGTTGTTATCGGTCGTTGGCGGCAACCTCTGATGTTATCCGAAGAAAGGGGATTGTGCGACGCTGCTTTTCAAAGTTGGATATGCATGTAAAATAAGGTCGCGTCAAAAGGGGTTCTACCTAAAATCAGAACCAATGAACAAAGCAACATCGAAACTTTTGAACTGGAACAATGGGAAGCTAGCAGTGTGCACAAATATCCAACATCTCGAAATTAGAAAGTAAAAAGCGTCGGATTTCCGGGACGGAAATTCGAGCGCAGCCACTGTAAAACGTTCAGCACCACCCGCTCCTCCCTTGCTAGAAGAGTGTTCTGTTGCTTTTCATGAAGGGGTAGCATATTTGCTTCGAGTTGGCCACAGTCTTTATTGCCATCTTTCATAGAGACATTGCTCATTTTGGTTTGGTTGCAAGCAAAGCATCGTTGTGAAATGGTACGAATAGTCTTACATTGTGTTTCTTTTTAAAAATAGAGCCAAAATTGTTTGCTTCAGTGGTTTCGCCTAAGAACAATCGCGCGTCCCGGTTTATTCACGGCACTGGGCTTCTTGGGTGTTTATTCACGGGGCTGGGCTTCTCGGGTGTATATGATGCAAAAAAATTTACGGAATTGCACTATGTAATGTGTAATTTCTCCCACTACTGTTATAAAATATGGAATATCTCTAAGTGTTTTCATTCAGTATATTTGTTAAGGAAAAGCGAATAGCAGATACCTGTTTGCGGATCGGAACCGTTTCGGCGACGTCATCAAGCTCAACGAATCCTCAGCAGCAGCAGTCGCAGGAATTGCCGATTTTTTACCCTCATCTCCCGCCTTCAGAAACCAATCCTATTGTGGGTCTGGTGGAGGCGGGAGGGCAACATCAACCTACCGTCCGCATCGGTGAACAGCCAACGCATGTCGCCCATCTTCGTGTTCCCTTTCGACAGGCGCCGCCTTCCAAGCGGTTGAACAGCTCGGATCGCGGGCAGTTTTCGTCATTCACCAATTCTTCGCGCGAAAAGGCTTCGAATGCGAACATCGCCGAAAGCCCACGAATACGGGTATCATATTTCGTTTTTTTATGTGCTTTGGCAACTTCGCATTTGCGAAGCACATTATGGTGACTTCTTATCTCTGCATCTGTGAGCATGTTTATCTGTATCCGGTTATTCCAGTTCTGAAGCCATTGGACTCTGCCAACGTTCAAGTTTTCAAATCATATTGAGGGATTATAAGCACTTAAAGTAGAGAGAATGTGCATGAGCATTACAGCGAGTTGGGCCTGAAGTGTGTGCTATTCTGGGTAGGATTTGCTGTCGATTTTTACGGGATTTTCGACAGGAGAACTGATCTGCAGCAGTTATTTTTAGGTGAACGGTGTTAAGCGTGCGAAGGGTTCAGCGCCGAGCATAGCGCAGTTGGCCTCTTCAATAGTCGCCGAGGCGAGTCTGAAGCGGCTCGGTAGTTCGTTGGCGAAACTGGGTGTCGAAGGCGCGGTTAATGTTGTCGACACGAAACGATTGGAGTTGGCTATCGCTGGGAGTGGTGCACGTATCAAAGTATCTTTTCGTTCCTGTTTTCGAAATGTTGGCATGATTAGGTCATTCTCTTTTCTGTGCTCTTCTAATATTTTCTCATTCAGCTGTCCGCCATCCTGATCCACCTTCTGGCTCGAACAACAAATGCTCGTTTTACATGATCTGATGGAATTTAGATGCAAGAGTGGCGTAGTTGTGAGTGGAGTCACTTCCCTGTACTTCTGTTTGACCGCTCTTGAATCCTTTAGGGTATGGAGGAGACCGAAGATGAAGAGTCGTAGAGTTGCCCCTTCCGGTCTCCTATTATACTTCCTTAGACCGCTCTTTTGGTCTTACAGTTGTGTCGTTACCGAGCGGCGTGAAGAAGGAAGCATGTCCTCGGCGTCAGTTCGTTTTGATTGGCGTGTTTTAGGTGTCCCCATTGAGTTCGAGCCTTTGTGCATCAGCGCCGATGAGCGGTATGACTGATGGTCACGGGGCGCTGTTGATAGAGGCGTTGAAGTCCCCACCTACGAAGGCCGTCAGTTATTCAGCTGCTCGACACTACCATCAGACGACTCTCACATCTGGCACTCTCTCGCCCACCTCTATAGCGAGTAAAGTGTTTGCACCTATATGTCCTCATGCATATTCGGTTTTTTGGTGTGCTTTCCAACTACTGGGTAACGGCATTAGAGGAGAAAACGCCTGTTTTTTCGACATTACTGGATGGAAGCGTAAAGAGGTGAATCACAGTTCGGCGTTTGTGATTTCACAGGTGCATAGGTAGCGGTGCTGGTGTGTTCATTTGACTGTGAAGCAATACAATATTAAAGGTGTTGAGGGTGGGTACGAGAGTGAAATAAGTTATTGCTGCCAAATGTTCTACATGCGGAGGAGCGATCAGAGTCGCTTTATGTTCTGTTGCAGCATTATTTCTGACGGGTTGTAATCGAATGAATGTAAGCATGGTGATCTCTCCTAAATGCATAGTGCCTGCAAAGGAACTGTTGCTGTTATATGAATGGAGAAAGGGCATGTTGGTGCCATTCGCCGTGTTTAGCAATTTTGCCATAGTGAGAAACTTTTAGTTTTTTGTAGGTCGACAAAGCTTGATTCTCTGAAGTACCAACTGCTTACTTACTTTTGTTAGGTTTTTTCCACATTTCCGCACTGAAGTAACCGCTTACTTCACAAGTAAGCAGTGCATTTTGAAGTCTCGCAAATAGGGCAAGTGAATGGGAGGGGACTGATGCGCGCAGTCGTTTAAATTAGCTTCTGTGAGCTATGTGGATTAATGTTCTCATTTTTAGACTCCTTGTAATGTAGAAGCGATCAGTTCCTTGAATAGTTGACTATCCAATACGGATAGGTAATTTATGTCGATACTCTGAATAGCATCCATTCCCTGCTTTATGAACCAGTTAGCACAAATCTTCGATTTCTGTCCCGGCAATGCAATCTGACGACGTGGATTTGCAAGAGAGAAGAGAGGCCTGGTGTAAATTTAGATTTACACTCGAAATGCTTCAATGCCTAGGCTCTGAATTCGGTTATAAGGTGCCTCCGAATTATAAGATTCGAGTGTAAATAAATGAGATGATGAAATGCCCCCATAAAACAGCTAACCTGTTTTGAGTTTAGCTCGATCTAAGCAATATGTATCGCGCAAATTACGAAAAATACGGTGATGAGTTTTTTCAGTAGCACACGCGTTTCCCGCCAGCATGTGATTCATTTACCAGTTTTGCATCTCTTCAAAAACCATTTGATCATCTATATACGCCGTATCATCTCACAGATATTTACCTAAAGGCATGCATAAGTTGCTAAGATGATTTTCAAGCGCAGCCTTTGCTGTTGTTCACACACGTTACTGACCATGTGACTAGCCAGATGTTTGTAGATTGTTATGCGTCATCCGATCATCTTGGTGGTATAACGTCGTCGCCGGATAGTGAGAGTATGTCACCACCGATGTCAACCTCGCCAGCTGTAGTACCAGAGTTGGGACGACACTTCGGATTAGGTGACGCTGCGCTGCCTACTCCGGTTGCGGTTGTTAGCGGCAACGTGAACGGCATCAACTCCAATGTGCAGGTCGACAAAACACGTTCGTTTATTTGTGTCGAATCGTTGCGCAAGCTTGTGCATGCATATCGCTTTAATCTCTGTACTTTTTCCGAAATGCTTGGTTTTTTGTTGGGGAGGAGGGAATGCAGATATGTGAAGAGAGAGAGGTTATCTCGTTGCTTCACTTCGCGAGGGTTTTTGCATTGCGATGCAAGTTTCTTCCCAGCGCAAAAGCACATTTCAGTATTTATGCGTTGTCTTCAGTACTTTGTTTTTTAAATAGCGAGGTACGAAACTTACTCGCACTTGTGGGGATGTTGCTGCAGTCCTTTTTTGGCAGCCATATGAGGAAGAGCTGAATGGAATTGGTCGTTGCGTGAGTGCGATTCAGTATCTCACTCCCCACCCTTCTCGCTTCTACTGTTTCTAGAAGTGGAGAGGTCTTGTAGAAATCCATATGCGTTCATACTCGAAAAGAATGTATGTGACAGTAATAAATGCAGATGGCGAGCTAACGAACAAATCGAGCTGTCGGAGTGGTACGGATAACATTTGTGCTAGACGAGTGGCCCCTCGCGCTGAAGTCGCGGCGATACCTCGTTGTGGCAGTGCATACGTTCAGCGCAGAAGACATCCCACAACCACACCGATCGTTTCCCTTTCGACGTCTCCTCAACCAATGGATCTTTCACCGAGCAACGCCACTCCCGGCGAGTTATATCATTCCGCTGATACCTCGCCAACTTCGCCTTCTAGTGGTTCCTTTTATGTTTCATCCGAGTTGGCTGCCAACAAGTCGACTGCAACTCACATTGGGTACGTTTTCAGGAGGTGAACGATGTGCCGTATAATCGCGGCCAGTTATATCTTTGTTCTTAAATATCTATACCGGTTTTATTATCCTTTCGTTCTCAAACTTTCAGTTGTATTACGGGTTCTGCTTAGGTCATAGTCACATGTGCACCTTATTCTCCTAAATACCTAGGATAAGAAGCCTATAAAACTCCAACACGAAGATAGATAGGAGGTCTTCGCTCTTGATTTTTTTTTGTGTTAGGGGCTAACTAATTTTTGGAAGCAGTTATAAACTGTGCAGAGAAGAGAACGCTAAGGGACGGGCGGCTTGTTTAATAATGGCGATCAATCGATCTCGGCATAATTTTTTTCCGCTTATCCGGCGGTGTTTTTACACTCATACCCGTGGTCTCAGTGTTCGAAAAGAAAAAAAATCTGTTCATCTTAGAAGTTATTGCGTTAAAGTCCTACCGTGGATCAGAGTGCGATTACAGCAAAGTTAACATAAAATTGCTTTCAGTTCTTTAATTTAGAGTATTATAGCGACAATCATATTCTCTGTTTAAAAGGGTATCGGGTGGCAGTGGGTTAAGTACGGTTGTTGGGGCATTTTCGATTTTGAACTAGTCGAAGAAGAGAGGACCGACGACTGTTAATGCGCCAGAACCTGGAATAACTTCGCAGCACGCTTATACGCCCGGAAGTTTTAAGCAGGAATCTCCCCGAGCATGGGGATCGACACTTCTGGCTCCTCTTTGAACTCAGCGTTTTTCTTACGTACACTCCCTTTCAGTTCTTCCTATCATTTTTCGGCCATAATGCGTCTTCATTTAAAAATGTGGGTCAGTCCTTTTCTTGCTATCTGATCACCGCTCGTTACGGCGATAACTGGTACGCGCACACCTTGTACTGTTTCATTTTAATACGCGGACCGAGGGGTAAATAGATTAGATGCGTAGAATGCGCTTTCTGTATTTAGTAGGGCTTTCCGGAACGGCAGCAGTTTTACATGCAGCGTGATAGTTTTTGTTGATTTCGATGATTGGTCGCAATAACTACCCTTACGGAAGTGCGGAGAGGATCGCCATCGCCTGTGATTATATGTACAACTGCTGAGGTACTGGTTGATATGAGGCGCATGAGGTGTACATCAAATTCGGCCGCGAAATGTTGCGGTCTATTTCCAGAAGGTGGATGCGTCGATTTGCTTTAAGAGGTGGACGGTGTTCCTTGCTGTATTCGGAAAGTTGCGTTTTTTTTTCGGTTAGAGATCGATGTAGAAGGTCGCGAAACAATATCGGTGAAATGAGAGCTGCATGTGAGCAGTACGTGCAAAACGAACGAAAGGAGTGCTCTCAGGGATGATATGTGAAGTTATTGTTTGGGGGTAAGGGGAGCTATAATGAAATAAGAGCATTCTTTTTTCGACAAAGAGGAGTCCCTGGGGTTCCCCGTTGCGTATAGGTGAGTGGGCGTTGTCACGATTATTCCTGTGTTCCAGTAAATCCAACCTCAAAGTAGCATGTGAAATACTATGGAGGGTGAGTGTTGCAATAAATTTCCTCAGCCATTTAGTGATAAACGCTCGCTTTGGTGGCCATCTTAAGGTTCTCTGAAACGAGTGTTTTTTCGGTTAGAGATCGATGTAGAAGGTCGCGAAACAATATCGGTGAAATGAGAGCTGCATGTGAGCAGTACGTGCAAAACGAACGAAAGGAGTGCTCTCAGGGATGATATGTGAAGTTATTGTTTGGGGGTAAGGGGGGCTATAATGAAATAAGAGCATTCTTTTTTCGACAAAGGAATCCCTGGGGTTGCCCGTTGCGTATAGGTGAGTGGGCGTTGTCACGGTTATTCCTGTGTTCCAGTAAATCCAACCTCAAAGTAGCATGTGAAATACTATGGAGGGTGAGTGTTGCAATAAATTTCCTCAGCCATTTAGTGATAAACGCTCGCTTTGGTGGCCATCTTAAGGTTCTCTGAAACGAGTGTAACTGGATTGTGACAACAGTTAAGTAATTTCAGAGTCCGATTGTGTCCCTCCCAAAATTCCAAACATCCACCGAGTTCTTCCTAACGCGGCAAACACCGATATATTCGCAGAAGAGAATTGGGGGATCGACGAAATGTGTAATTCAGTATAGTTCAGTTAGAGCAGCTATAAATGTGCTTGCTGTCCTGTTGTCTAAGATCAGTCCATATTTCTGCTGGTAGTACGTACTGGATCATATAAAGACATCCTAATGCGTTATGCACAGTCATGGTGATGAATAAGATGCCGAAAAGTCGAATAAGCGTTATTCGTTATTGCGCAGCTGATGATGTTCGTCATGATGCTAACACGGCACATTTCTTGAAGTTTCACCATGTGCCTTATACCAAAATGATTTCGGTACAAGTGAGCTGAAGATTTTTGCTTCTGTCTGCGTCGTCTTTTTATGCGCCTTAACAAAATCACAGTTTGAGAAGCGGATTATGGCGATGTCGTACCTGTCCGCATGATTATGTGCGCGTGTTTGGTTGTTTTTTTGTCCAGTATTCTCCATTCGCGTAATTACTAAAATTAGAGTTGTAAAACTTCGAAGGCATAATCTTACACCTTAGGTTCGTTCGTGTGTTCTGTTGTCGCGAAATCCGTTGAGCGGTCGCTGAGAATTTGCGCCTCTTAAGGGGTTTAATAAGTTTGCATGGAATTTATTCGTTCTCCTATGGGGAGGGGGCCTCGCAGAACGAATATTTAACAGATTTGCATGAGCGCTAGAGCCGGATAAAATTTGGTTTCCACCTATTGCGAGCACTTTGGATGGGCGAGGTCTGACGGGTAGGTCGCCAAAGCAAACCAGCCCGTAGTACGGAATGGCAAGCACTTTTCCTTGCTTGATTTCGCCGTCCTTGCTTTTTTATGGATCTATTTCATAAATACGGAATGCATCAATGCAATAAATGCAAAAGTGTCCACTCCAATCGATGCACTGAGAGCATTGCGCACTTCAGAAACAATGAATGGTTTGTGAAAGATTTTAACAAATGACTGCAAGAACGAGACTCGTAGACGCTTTGTGTTCGCTGCCTTCACGAAGCTGCTCGTAGTTCAAATGTAATGGAACGTATAGTCCTCACTATTACTTAATTCTCTTGAAATGGGGAAATATTACGGCCTGTGCTTTTTATTGATGAATGATTTTGATGCTGTACTCCTTATCGTAAAGTGCAAATACTGCTTTTAAAATACTCACTCTACTCACTTGATCTTCGAGTTGACCACTTTTTTGAGGCGGTAGAGGTTTTGAAGAAGCATCTATAAAATAGTAAAGACGATATGAAGATATTCTCAAGTATCATTTCTTCTGGAGGCTGACAACTCTAGTGATTCTCAAATATCATTTCTTCTGGAGGCTGACGACTCTAGTGAGGATTCGATTTTCTTAGCACGTCCACCTCGAGTTAGTACATACTTTATTTCACCCATCGCCCTCGCTCACGTGGTCTCAGAAAGTGAGGGACCCTTTGCATCTAACTCGGCCATGCAAGGTCATGCAAAGACCTCACAGTTTGCACTTCTTCCCCATCCTTGTTGTTATATGCAGAGAATGTAAATACCTGCTCCAATTCCGCAGTAGCTAGCTCCGTTGATGCGGTGAACAGCGAAGATGGCTTACCATCAGTATGCTCCACTGACCCATATTATAAATCCTTGAAATCCCAAACATGCAATGTTTTTCCAAAATAACACACAAAAATAGAATTTAGTCTTATAGCGCTGAAGAAAACTGTGCGATTAGAAGGCAGTATGGCATTTGGACGGTTCTCGATTTTTGCTGGTTTGTTACAAAACCGTACGAATGACGACTACGAAGGACACTTCAAAGACTCGACTCATGTATCGAGCTGTAAGTATAAGCAGTAAGCCAGCAATGAAGTGGAAGGCGTTCAGGATCGGTAAACTTCGAACAGCGCAGTCAGACGGCGTCTTGAGTGGCCGCATTCTCGAAATATGCGGCGTCCGAGGCAGTACGAATATATGGACATTTCAGTCACATGCAGTATGGTAATCGGATCTGCTCATGCATAAAAGAGGCGCAGACTGTTCGCTCAGCGAATGAATTTGTTCCATACCGCGTTCATCCAGCTAGCATAAACGAACCCGAAAGCAACTACACACTTTCTCTTATTCGGTGAGAATCATAGGTCGACAAAACAACAGATATCCCCTCCCTCCACTTGAATAGTCCGACGAAATGAGGAACCTTTTGCTTCCGAACCGACAAAATTATATGTGTCACACAGGGAAACACCGCTGTCCCTTTCCATGTGAACGATCCACAAGTAATCACTTCCGCACCCTGTATGAATGGCGTCCAAGCAATCACTGGTCTTTCACCTGTTAGGGGTTCCAGAGAAATCACTAGCCTATCTTGGCAGGTAGGATAACCGATAACTCGAGTGCAGATAGGCGCTTCGCATCGCTTGAGAATTTGTACCGTTCTCCTTATCGTTGTGTGCTGTTCTTGTATTCTTGCCAGCTTCTCACGCCAATTGATATTGGATTTGTTAGACGGCTTTCATGAAATAACGTATGTAAAACTAAAATTAATTTGCTTTGGTTTCGAAGGTAACATTCTATAGAAGCAACTGCAGAGTACGACTCTACGTTCAGGCGGGTCCAAAACCACGATTGGCAGTTAACGAGGTGATGGAGAGTGGGCGAATCGAAAAATTCAAGTGGCCGGTTTCAGAGCAAGCCCGGTCGTTTGTACATGCTCTTGTTCAAAAACTCGAGAATAATTTTTATGGAACAACGTCTTCTAGTGGCGGTCATCATGAACACGCCATAATTCGCCAGGCCATATTATCGGGGTAAATTAGGGCTCCCCAGGGATAAAAGATGAGCGTCGTTGATACTTTGACAAAAGGGTTTTTTACAAATAATTCTCTGCATATTTAATCCTCGTCTTAGGAAAAGGGAGCAGGGAGGGGGGAGCAAAGTTCCTCGACCATTCCACCTGGTTATTTATACATGCCTTTTTTTACAACGTAATTATTGCTCGAAGATTGATCAAACTGCGCATTCCATATAGATCGGAGGTAGTTTTTAAAAAAGCAAACATTTGAAACGCATCAACATTCCCACTATTCATCTCGCTTTTTTTGAAACGCATCAACATTCCCACTATTCGTCTCGCTGTTTATACGTGTAAATATTTCAGCATGCCTCTCGGGTGGATTTCTTTGCGCGTCATATGAACTGGTTAGAAAGCTTTACTATTACGTGCTTTAAGGTTCAATTTGTTATTCTGCGGAAAATTTGTTTTTTTAAAGGCTTACTAAATCTTCAAGTTTTCCTTACCGTCGCAAAGGCATATTAGCGATCAGTGAAAGCGTGTACACAAGCATGCGTTGTGTCTGTCCGTCCGTCCTTCCGTCTGTCTGCCTGCCTGTCTGTCCGTCTGCCTGTCTGTCTGTCCGCCCGTCCGTCCGTCCGTCCGATACTTTCAGCTCACAAAGAAAAACAGCTTTAGCGATAAAACTTTGCGTTATAATGTGTGACAAAACGGGGCTTGCAAAATATGCTTTGCATATTGATCGTATATTCCCGATGAGTGCTATGGAAAGCGGGAACGGATTTGGCGAAAAAATTGGATCACACGAATAATCGCACTATACTTTCTGGTATAGAACAAAGATTAGGGCTCATTTACTGCAAAGTATTCGTTTTAAAAGCATTGAATACAGCTCGTCATATGCGTATTCCTAAGTTTGATGATTTCGTTTGTATCAGATAAGAGCAGTGATAGATAAGAAAGTTTATAATTTCTTTTGAGAATTTTAAGAATTTCCCCGACTTTAAGATTCGGCAATCCAATTTTCCGATTTATAGGAATTCTCCAATTTATAGGAAGTCAGCTTATAAGAAAATTCTCCGATTTACTAGTGAAACACAGACATATTAGTGCGTGCATGACTATAGAACTTTTTTATAATGATATCAAGGTAGGTCTGAAAAGAAATGAAGGAACCAAAACAAAGTGAAACAAAAAAGTCGAGAAGGGTATGCTCAGAGGGTATAGAAAATTCCAAGTCAATCATTACTGAATAAAATGAGGCTGGTCGACGCCACATAGGAAGGCGGTAGTCTACCAGGTCTCCTTCTGGTTGGTGGAAAGTGAGTTCGAGCGCCGTTAATTAAACGGTTTTGCCAAGGACTCTTGGGTTACGTTATTCAGATGTTGTTCTTGTAAGTGGAAGTTATGTCCGCGTTTTCGTTTAGAAAAGTTAAAAAAAAAGGAAGATCGATCTATGCGGCTGAATGCGGATGAGGTTCTGCATAAGTGTATTTTAGCTCTTCTCATTTCGAGGATTTCAAGACCCATTAGCTGAAGACGTTCGCAGTATTTTACATTTTTATAACAAAAGTCGTTGGACTATCTATCATAATACGAATGCAGTCCTTTTTAAAGCGTAAATGCAGAATCTGTGGAATATACGCAATAGTGGAAGTTATGTCCGCGTTTTCGTTTAGAAAAGCTAAAAAAAAGGAAGATCGATCTATGCGGCTGAATGCGGATGAGGTTCTGCATAAGTGTATTTTAGCTCTTCTCATTTCGAGGATTTCAAGACCCATTAGCTGAAGACGTTCGCAGTATTTTACATTTTTATAACAAAAGTCGTTGGACTATCTATCATAATACGAATGCAGTCCTTTTTAAAGCGTAAATGCAGAATCTGTGGAATATACGCAAGTAAACAAACATGAATTTCGAAAACATCTACATAAACAGAAATATCGAAAGATTTAAGTGATCGAAGGAGACGATAAAATTTACAACAGGTTCAATGGATAATCTTGCTGATGTGGGAGATAAACGATAACTCAGAATAAATAGGAATGTCTAGATCGCGAACACGGAAGAGAGTAATATCGGTTTCTCAAGCACATAGAAACTTGGATTATTATACCGACCAATATGGAGAACATTTGGGAACAGAAATGGAAATAGAAAATAAGTGACCAGTGCAGTTAAGCGATAAACATACATGCAGTCGACGGCCCTATTTTCCTAAATGCTTTTGTACCGGTCGTATATACAAACCAAAAACTATATACCGTCGGGAGGAAACCGTACTGATCGGTATTAGTAAGACTGTAACGAAACAGAAATAATAAAAGTGGTTCTGCAATAAAATTCTCAAAAACATGGAGTACAATATAGCTCAGCGAGATTGACCGGCAACTGCCCCTTTAAGATATTTGCTTTGTGTATAAAAATTTTCATTCAAGTCATTTGCCTCGATCTGGCGATTAAACGGGCCCCGGAAGAAGCAGGCAGCCGATTTTCAGGGGTTGGAATCTGTCGATAGGTATGTCAAGTGGTTTAAAAAGCAGTGTTTGACGAGCACTCCTTATGAAGCACCTGGCAGTGTTCTGAACCACATCGCAGAAAAATGCATTTTTATATATTACAGTGAAAAGAGGGAAAGAGGGAAAGAACGAGATATACAGCATGGGGAGATTCGGATTCGTGATTGATTTGAAGGTCCAAAAGCGAATGGAGGTGATGTAGCCAAAGGAAGTACTGAAATGTTACCCATTATTTGCCAATAGATTGCTGGCCTGGGAGCGTTGGATTGGGGAATGAAAGATTTAAGCATTAGCAGGCCGATTTAGCAGAGATTTGTCACGTTTTCAAGTTATTTCTTGTTGAAATAAACTGACGGTTATGGTTTTGAACAGTTTCCCACGTTAAGTGTAGCTAGTTTTATCGAAGTTTTAAGGTGTTATCGAACAAAAGTTATAGAAGATTTTTTGCACGGGAACTGAGAAATTTCTGCTATACGATGGCGAAAATGTCGCAAAAAAAGGCGTAAAAGGCGAGGGCAGCTCTAATCTCCTTTTAAAAAAAAAATCGCTTGACCACCAAACTATGCGTTAAGAGGAATTATTTGATTGTGGATGGTACAGAAGTGTTTCTGCTTAGGTATGAGTACATCATTTGTTCTTTCTCATTTATAGGACGTCGGCCATTTTAACCGTCAATGCGAGAAGCGCATGCCGTGCGAACCCGTTGGAGTGCTCTTTGAATTGCTGTTTTTTGAAAATACTCAAAAATAAAGCACAATCCTGGTTGATGGCATAAACAAACACCTTGTCCTGATAGTGTTTGCTACATATGTTGTGTCGTAATCAGATTCACTGATCGAACCGGTGTCACTGAGCCAAAAAAATGTGCCTCTCTTTGTTGAAGGCCAAATTACGTCTAGGCATGACAGCTAGTTTTTCCGTCGTCTACCGCAAGCAGCGTTGTAGATAACGCATTGCTTCGTCAGAAGGGCACATTTTTTCTAGTTAACTAATATTTGCAAGGAACCTAAGTTGCTTTTGCGAGCCATTGCCACAACAGCTTCATTGTATTTCCTTGCAATATAGTGTTTTCCTCATCTTATTCCTCTTACGAAGTATTCAACTCTTTCGATCTTTCTAAAAACTGCATATGAGAAAATTTTGGCAAAATAAATTCTTTTTACTTGTAACCCCAACAGCACTATGCATGTAGCGTTCCATGAGCGTCAGGAAAAGATTTATTGCAACTAACGTTTAAAAAACCCCGAATGGGAAGAGGGGTTGTGTCGGGTCCATCACCTATCGCTACCTCATCATAACAGGTAGATTGGGTCGACCACAAAAGCATCAAGTTCGCTTGTTTTGTGCTTTCTTACAAGGTGAGGCTGCGGTGGCGGTATGTTCAATCACGATCATAAACGAATCCGATCCGTTGATAATTAGTGGATTAGGACCTTTGTCGATTCGCAAATTGGCGTTCACCGATTGGGAACGCGGACGAACGGTCGCGACAAAAAGACATCCACCGCACACAATTAAGCAATAATCGCGTATCCGGCAATTGTTTTGTCATTGTTTTCTGCGCACCAATTCCTCCGTCTTCGTTTTTCTCCCCCCCCCCCCCG
>JPKZ01002435.1:67649-79418 GCA_000803305.1 Toxocara canis
CTCCCCACCCAACAAATGTTCATAAGTAAGGAAATGACAAAATCTGAGGAAGGATTACCGCAGGCATATGGAATCTTCCGAAGGGAGCAGGGAATGGTATGGCATCTGGTGACATTCCATACCTCTCAGACCAGCGATGTTTTCCATTTTTTTAAAACTTTTTACTGACGCTTATGGCGCAAATATCGTCAACATTGTCAACATTCAGTAAATATAGAGACAAACATGTTTATCCTACGAGACTAGATGAGTTCAAAAAGTGCACAGAACCAACACCACTCCTACATATCCTATCATCAACTAGAAAACGTCATTTTAACGGAAAGAATAACGAACATTGCAACTTGTATAAAACTGAAAGAATATTCGACTACTCGCTGACTGGTGAGTAAGTAGACCAAGGAATTTAAGTTGTTCAAATGATCATTAAGAGTTTGATGGTGCCTCTTTCTTCCCACCTTGCATTTACGTTGCCATCGAAGGGACCACAGTCAGTGGTATCGTCTGAATTCGCAGGACTCTCCCTTTCATCAGCAGTGAACGATGCACCTCCATACAACGGATGCCCAACCATTGTTGGTGGAAAATAGGACGACAGCTAGAAAGGAATAAAGTAATTAACGCAATAAAGCAGTTAATTCATCTGTCAGAATGTGATATGCTAACAGCATCCCTCACAACAATATAAAGCCGAACGAGTAACATTTCTAAACGCTGTGCAATGTACGCGCACTTGAATTACCGAGAATATCTTATATGCACAAAGGAGAAAGCCGTATAATAAACAAATAGCATCCAATCAAAGCACCGATAATCACACCACCGACCTGGCCAACCCGACTGATTTGAAAAAACAAATAAAACAGCCCGTTAAAAATGTTGAGCTATCAGTGGTATCATCTGAATGTGATATGCTGGACTTAACTGCGACGTTCTAACCCTTTTTTTTTGCATTCCATTCACAGTCTACTTCCGTAAAGTTTTTTAGAGCAAAATATTCATATATCAGCTGCATAATACAAAGCCTTCCAACTGGACCACCGGCACGAAAAAACTAGCATTACTCTGCGACGGTCTCATAGAAATGCAAATAAAAGCCTCAAACTGAATCCTCTTCACGCAAACATCATTTCCATATTCTAGGCAGCGAAAGCTGGACTTACAAATGCGCTTAGCGATGCTACCGTACTACCGTATTCCTAACACCATCTCAAGCAACACTCAATTTAAGCCGACTAAACGGCAAATGTCGCGTGAGCATTAGATAAGCATCAAGAGAATTTATGTGGACGTTGTTTTAGGTGTCAATCGTCGCTGCAGCCTCCTAATTATATCATCCGAACAGACAATCCCTCATTCCCTCCCCCGCTCGCTTGAAAGCACTAAATCGCTTAGTAAATATTATAAATGATCCGACTGAGCATTAAAACTTGAACAATACTCCTAGTTTTGACAAAGTTAGTTAAAGCTCGCTCAACATTCGACTACGACTTCAATCAATAACACTGGCTTGGTTCATCACTGCACAGTACAGTAGACTTCGTAAAACAATGACCGTTTTTAAAATTTCGTTTTTGTCTCTTATTTGTCAAGCACATTGGCCTATCAGATGCAACAAGCGCATTTATCCAAAATAAAGCTGAATTTTACAACTTGGCAAATTTTTCACAATTTCAAACGATTCTACGGGAGTTTACTCCACTGCTTATAACATCAATATGAATTTGGCCTGGAAGCTTTTCAAACTTTCACCGTCAATCACAGATGTCACTTGCTCTAGCGATCGTTTCAACAGTTAACAAAAAAAATGTTATCGATCAACGTTAGCTTGATCTCTACAATATAGATGTTGCGCCAACTGTAATCCATCTGGTGAAATTGCGCTGTAATAAAAGTGATAATCTTAAGTGAATGACAAAAATAACGCTAATTTATTGAAAAAAAAAACCTGTGGGGAGGAGCGAGCACTACTCGGAAGTGAACCATCGCGGTTCACGCCTGATGACGGCTTAGTGAGCCTTGTACAGTCGGTTACTTTTGAGCGCTTTTTACGTGGTGCGAATGGACTGAAATTTTCATAGTTAGTGCACAATTACTTCAGTACTGTGTCGCTCCATTGGTAATAAAAGTATCGAAGTTGTCACCAAAAAAAACAACCTTCAAAAGACTATTAATTACAAATGTCTTATGCATCAATTAACGAACCGCACAGTCTTTGACTGAATGCACAACATCAACAAGTCCGCCAAGCGAAACAAACATCGCAAACCAAATCTGTTTCACTCGGTAGTATAATGAGACTGTTGTGTGCTACCCGTAAAGACCTCTGACATTTCAGATAAGATAAACACATTCATCGAAGACAAAACTGATCATTATCAGTAAACGTTTACTTGATAAATTTAAATGACTCTGGAGTAAGCTAAAAGTTCATTCAGTTTGTTCTTTTAGCAATGAGTTAAATTTCTATATTGTTTTGGCCCGGGAGTTTTTTTTAGCATTTTAATGTAACAGCGACCTGGATTTCATATATTGATGTGATCAGAGAAAGATGCTGAACGAAAATTATTCTCCCAAGCGAAGCTAAAACCAACGCCTTTACGTTTTTCCGGAGAACGTTTTACCGACTCTATCTCTTAAAGCTATGTCGATAAGCGAGTTAAAGCCTCCCTTACAGTTAAAATCTCACTTTCGCTTAGGCTATGATCCCTGCCGCTGAATTAGATCGAAGTCAGAATTAGATCGAAGTAAGCTACTCATATCGGAAATCACAAATGCTTCAAATGAAAGCTCAAGTCGATTAGTAATAACATCAAAAAGACGTAATACTGGTGAATAGGTAACCATTTTTAGGCAAATCTTTATTAGTGTATTTCAACTCGAGGATAATTTAACAGTTGGAATTAGCAATTTTTGACAACGGACAAGCCGAATTACTTAAGTGTTGATTGGTATGATTGGTTAGGCACCCGAAAAAAAAATAAACGAACCTCAAATCATCGACCTTATGAAGTGCGACTGCTGCAGGTGACGCAGCCTTGAGGTGCGAAATGAAAGGATTGAACGCAGTCTGAGGTGTGGTCGGTGGGAAAATCCCTGTAGGAGGCAACGAAGCGGCTTGCACGAAAGGGTTGCTGAACGCTGATTGTCCGTTGAACGGATGGTATAGAGGATGGAAGACGAAAGGAGCTCGAGCTGCGTTCTGTTCACGTTCATGCTGTTGAGCTGCGGCTAACCGCTGAGCGTTAGCTGCAGCTTCAGCTGCCGCAAAGTCTGAGATCACCTTTAAAAGAGCGGTTGTGAATAGTATAACACCGTAAAATCTCTCCTTGTTACCTGTGAGGCGACCTACACGCAAAGGAGTAAATGTGCTGTAACCTCTCAGTTATGACTAACATTGCCATGAAACGTACAAAGAACAGATAATTAAATCTATCTTGCTAAACCAAATGAAGATGAGCTGCAAAATGCCGACGAGACAAAACGTGGATTTTTTCCCACGTTACGCAACGATGGGCAAAAAAAAACAAAGGCGAAAGAATTTTCGGACGGAGGTAGTAACACTAAAGTATAGCTCATGTTCGCATTAAAGCAGCTGCTAAGATCACGAAGAAAAAACCTCAAACGCTATAAGATCTCTCTCTCTCTCTCACACACACACACACATACACATAAGAATATGAAAGATAAGAAACAACCTTGTCAATACTGCCGGTGAGGGTGTTAACAATTTCCTGTTTTAACGACTGCGCCAATTTAGCGAAATCCCTTTGGATCTGTTGCTGTGCGAGCGCTAACTGCGATCGTTTTTGTTCCTCTTCGTTTGCACCCAAAATCTTCTTCTGCTGCTCCATCCAATTCGAATAGATACGCCGTTGCATTTCAAACATCTCTTGAAGTTTGTTCTACAATGGAAACATTTATATGACACGAACAGACCACGGTAAATCAATCTAGCTATGGAAGCGATCTCTTTTCACACTGGCCACCGACCAAGCCCAAACGTGCAACGAGGTTCTAAATTTCTACACCGTCAAAAAATGTTTCAGAAGTGGGAAAATTCAGTCTCACTCGAAGCAGCATCTTCTGGCCTTGAAAGGGCCATATGAGAGATCTTGCACTGAATTGGCAGCAAAAATAGTACAAAATAGCATTGTTGCTAGGAAGAAAATGAACAAAGTACTTTTAAAAAAACGCAGAAGAAAATTTACCTGTTGATTGACGCTACTCGCGGCAAGTGTTGCAGCCAACGCGCTTTGATGCGTTTCTTCGGTGGGTTTTACTTCTTCAGCTTCCTCGATCGGACATTCTTCACTTTCCGTCTCAACTGGCGCTGAAACGCCTGAAGACCGTTAAATGTGAACTATAGGTGATAGAGGCAATGTGAGTGGTGTTAAATTGTTGTAAGCAACTTGCGCGCTCTAACAGCACGGCTCTTATTCATTTCCTGCTCCCGACATACACATCAACGTGTATTGGACGCATCGACCTCCAGTTGTATACCCCTTTAGAATGTATAACTCTCGATTTTTAACATTTTACAAGGTACAATTGTGAGTAGAACAATCTGTTTAACTATTACGACAAGTTCTAGATCCATCCTTATTGTTCAAGTTTCATCTCAATTTTGCTTTGTTAGTCTTTACGCTTCAAGGCATCACCACCTATATTTTCGCTAGCTTTGAATAACTCTGCTAGATTCTCGGAAGTCCGAGTTTTCCCCTGGTAAATATACGCTTTAAAATCTTTATAGGCGAACTCAAAATACATTACACTCTGCTATGACAATAAGAGGAGTAGAATAAATTTATGTGTTACCACAAAATACCACATTAGCTATTCAAAAAAATCGCCTTAGCATCACTCTGCTCATTCATTTATAAAAATCTAAAGTTACTGAAATTTTCACGGGTTTTGTGTTTCTTTTTCTAGGTATGAGGGCAGAATAAAGTTTTTACTAAATTCAACAGAGAACAGCTGTGATAAAAAGTTTTTTTTTAATTTTAGTAAGTGCTCTAAATATCGTAATATTTTACGATAACATTTGATGACGAACTATGAAAACAGGTCACCTGTGTTATCGGTGCCCTCTTCGGCGTCCTCAACGAATTGTTGCCGTTGAGGTAGGGCGTTCTTCCGGCGTGATGAACTACCGCCAATGATTATCCCACTCGGAGGAGGACTGCTCTCATCACCACTTCCTTTCCCTTCTTTCGCTTCCTCCTGAAGTTTTGTGAAATAAGTTTCGCGAACCAGTTCCCTACCATCGGATGGGCCAAAGAAATCTTTTTTAAAGCCTCTAAAGTTACTGAAATTTTCACGGGTTTTGTGTTTCTTTTTCTAGGTATGAGGGCAGAATAAAATTTTTACTAAATTCAACAGAGAACAGCTATGATAAAAAGTTTTTTAAATTTTAGTAAGTGCTCTAAATATCGTAATATTTTACGATAACATTTGATGACGAACTATGAAAACAGGTCACCTGTGTTATCGGTGCCCTCTTCGGCGTCCTCAACGAATTGTTGCCGTTGAGGTAGGGCGTTCTTCCGGCGTGATGAACTACCGCCAATGATTATCCCACTCGGAGGAGGACTGCTCTCATCACCACTTCCTTTCCCTTCTTTCGCTTCCTCCTGAAGTTTTGTGAAATAAGTTTCGCGAACCAGTTCCCTACCATCGGATGGGCCAAAGAAATCTTTTTTAAAGCCTCTCTTTCCTTGAATTTGAAACCGATACTGTAGAAACTGGAGACCCGACCGATATATCTGAACAATGGATCAACACTCGGCCCTATAAAAGCAAAAGCAATAAACAGAAAAGCCTCTCATTTTCGATAAGTACGCTCTTCAAACAGAATTATTTCAACTGGGGGTACAAGGAAATGAGAATCACAAAACGAACAGAATCGTCCTCTTTGACAATCGTTTCTCCGTGGCTCTTTTCCTCTTCATTCGAATCACGATCATCATCTGCTGCCAGTGATTTACAAGAGCCCCCAGCATCCTATAAAATTCTTGGACTGATTTCATAACATTCGATGTTGGGACGTCTAAAATTGACTTAACTGATTACATAACGAATAGCTTTTCTTCTTTATCACCACTAAAAACATTTCATTACTCCATACTCCCATCAAAAAGATATTTATATTTTCTATTCCGCTTTGCTATTCGTTCATTTCTACTGCTTAAACTGCTTTATTATCTTTACTTCACTAGGCAGCAATTAAAAGATAATGATAGTAACGGAAAGCTAGAAGGGTGCCAAAACTGTTATAGCTGATATTTCCATGGAATACTTGGCTTACACATTCAAGTCGCAGGATAGCACCACATTTTCGAGTAATAGCTTCTCCTGACATACAACCGCAAAATATTAGAATCTTATGAAGAAAACCACAATACGAGAAGAACATGAGGACAACCAAAACGGAGAAGACTATAAGAGAAGCAAAGTATGATAGCATTATAAGCAATATGAGAAGATGAGAAAACTACGAGTAAAAGCATAAACAATATCAGGAGATTGTAAGCAAAATCCTCGTTAAGTTGGCGCACTTTGGTAGAATACTGAAATTAGATGCAATTATCGAGAAGAGTGTGCAACCATCTATGCACCAAAATATTCACCAGCTTTTTTTTCTTTCATCGGATTTCATCAGTAGAATTTGTATGCACGCATGCTTTTCCATCACAAAACAGATCGTTATTCATATCGAAACAAAATACCTCATCATTATCGACGGTGTTGTGCTGACTAAGATCTTGGACAACATCGAAATCCTTAAGGATTTCGGCATCGGTCGACGACTCTGAACTGGTCTGGCTATTCATCCAAGGGAATAGCGCTCCAAGCGATGCGCCTCCGTTTTCATTGGTGCCTCCAAATTGGAAACCGTTCGCGAATCGTTGCTGTAACATAGCCGCAGTGCGATTCGCCTAAAAAAATACTCAATAAGATTTTTTAACCTGAGCTGCAGACCAAGTACAATACCCTTGCATACCTGCAGCCCCTTGCTGCGACTATAATATTATCTGCCTCGCTTCATGTTGATGCTCATCTTGCCTTCACAGTTGCCTCCTTGATTCCATTCGCCGTGACGAAAAAATTTCAGTCGAAAATATTAGTATGTTGGTGTGACTCAAGGAATTTAGGGGATAGCCTGCATTTTCTTTTTCGAGTCATGCTCTTCACCAATTATTGTCCCGCGAAAAAATGGATCGCTTCTCAGTAGCAATGGATTATCATATTATCTTATGTTTCAAAATTATTAACGGTTACTTTGATACTGCATTTGATTCAATGTTCTTTTATTCTTCTCGATGTTGTTCATCATGAGCTCATAGCATTCAACCTTTTTCGCCATTTTCAACTTCAATTTCAATTTACACTTTTCTCCCTTCTCGGATGGTCGGAGTGTGGAACGTTCCAGTGCTTAGCGTTCCTCGTTTACCACAAATCGCCTCAAGCTTTTCGCTTTCGGGAAAAACGACGAGTCTTCATTCAGATGACAGATATTTTTGGTCATCCCACCGAAAGCAAAGAACTTCAGCTTTTTTTTTCCATTAGCATTCAATGGAAGCGCTTAATATTGGCTGCAACTATCGCCGACCACACACCACCACCCCTCTCCCCCCTCCGTCCCTCTTCCCTTCCCCTTAAGTGCGCTGACGTATACTTAGGCTGCACACAATGCTGAGCAAATAGAAAAGGCAACGCTCGCTCGCTCGTTACTGTACTTGATGATGGCTGCAGCCAGGCAATTGTTTCATGCTCAACCTCCCTATTGTTTCCTTTTCTCTTTCTCTCTCTGTTCCGTCGCAGATATCATCACGTGAGCGCAAATCGCTGACAGCACATCCATGCACCATCACCACTCTGTGCAGTCTCTTTTGACCTCTTTAAACAGTGCACTTTTGCAGGATCACGCTTTCAAACTCGTATGAGTAAATTCAGATTGCGACAATACAGAATGAAAGGACGGAGAGGATGGAGAACGGGATTTGAATGAATTTAGATTGTGCGGTATTGGAAACGCAAGCATTACACTGTTACAGAAGCCGTATTGTGTAGCGTTTCATCGCTTGGGTATTGTCTGCATGCGTACTCTACATAGGTTGATTTGTTGCACTAGGTCGAAAACGCTAGCCATCGAACTGACTTTTACGTACTCTCGACTGTCAAAAGTATAACTTAGAAGGATCACTCCGAAATGTACTCTTGCAGGAGCTTGTGCAAATAAAAAACTCAAAGCAAGCGAGAGAACAGGGCGAGCAGGCGAAGGGGGAAATTACGGGAGCGGGGACGAGTAGGTGAAGACGGTTGAAAAGAAAATGATGAGGTGAGGCAATCAAGAGAGATGGTAAAATCACAATATCGCCCATCGACACTTATGCACATTATCCTGCTCTTTGACCTAAACGATATTAGAAAGGTGCCAAACATGAACGGCAGGCTAAGAAGTTACCTGATATGAGTTGCGTGGCTCACCGGCGTCAACTCGCTGTCTGGAGCGCTTGAACTTTATGCGTTGTGGCGAGCTGGGTGGTGCTTGGAACGGAGAGACGTGTGCGAACGGAACAATACCTGCCAACTGGCTGTACGGACTACTCAGGTGCTGTGGAAGCGCACCGCCTGAGGACATTAACAGGACGCCAACGCCTGCAACGATCTTTACCTTTACTTTACTGGCAAAACACGGCAGTACGACTTTGCAGGCGTTTACACGTACGAAGCACACATAAATGCGCCTCAAGGAGTTGTTTTCGGCCGAGAAGGCATTCCATGCAAAGCGATCCGGTCGGTGGAGAGACCTACATTTAAAAAATTTGTGAACTGCTGGCCGTCGGCATTCCCCGTTAGAGAATGTTGTCCCTGCATCACATCAACTTGGGATATAGGACCACATAACATAAAGCCACAAAGCTAGCTCATGTAAGCTAAACCATGTAAAAAAGCCATTGTAGTAGAGCATATTGATCAGCCTCAGCGCTTCTGATTTTCGAACTATCAAAGGGATCCGCGCACAAAACGGCCCTTATCTCTTCATTTCAAGATCACTTTCTCCGTAAGGCGTCCACTCATTACGGCCGTCTAAGCCACTCTTTTATGACCCATTTACTGTGGTGACCGATTAACCATGTTTCATCAATATCAACATCTTTAAACTACTACAGAAGAATGAATATCGGGCCACCCATAGAAGGTGTGTTTCGACTCAAAGCAGTTTAGAATCTCCACTCTGACAACAAAAACAGTCACTGAGCAACGTAACTACAAAAAATAAAAAGCCATCAGCTTTCTAAACGAATCGAACGTGTTATTCCAGTCGACTGGCGATGCTGGAAGCTCAAAAATGTGCAACAAATTCAAAATTTGCAAATTCATTGAAGCCGACGAAGTCGAATTTTTTACTTTACAGTATTGCTTTGCAACTTGCTGAGAGGGAGTTACACCCACATTTTCGACCCCAGACGACCGAAACGCCTCAGGAATCCTTTGACGCAACGGTTGTAGAAACGATTTTTAGTATTTTTCTGCCTTTGAGCTTTCAGCAATGTCACTCTCGACACACATGAGATGGATTCAGGAGAAAGCGGAAAGGAAGCGAGAGATAAAGAAACTTATAATTTGTAAAAAGCGAAGCAATACGCGTCAGTGCATTTCAAAGTGTCATACAATCATGAACAATCAACATTTGTTCAGTATTTTGTTGCTCGCTTTATACTACCAAAAGCGACTGGGATCATCGAATGCAGAGCGAGTTAAGGATAATAGTGGGACGTTCATGCATCCCTTTATGATATCGAAATTATCCATAGTCGTAGCTCTTTTCTTAACTTCTTAGACTACAAGTAACCATATCCCAAACTTCATAGCAAAAGCTGGCACTGCCACTAACGGCAAACTATAAGCACCACGCACTAGAAGAAAAAAAGATAAATATCTGAATTTTAATACGAACGGTAAACACGTCACCATAGTCACCATAGAGCCATTAGCAAGTAGTCACCATAGCAAAGAGCCAAAAATATGGTAATGCTCATTACAAGTATAACGATTCCAAGAAAAGAACAACTGAGTTGTTTTTCAAATTTCGACTAATATATTCTCCAAAGATGAGGTACAACAAAAAATACGCACAAATACGAATAGGCAATATTAGAAATAAGCATACAGCAATCACCTCGAAGCTGTTATATAAGACAAGAAGACAAGCAAGAGTGCCCTTTGACGCGGTGAAATATGAGGAAATGGTAGCTGATCTGATTTACGTAGGGGCAAAGAGACAAACCTTGAGAAGGGATAGTTGATAAAAATCGCTCATCGCTCCCCCAGCAGTGAACTCAAAAGATGGCAGTGAAGGAGAGATAGGGGAAACTGGGCTTCTTGCTTGACTGCACTATTGCTACCGACTACCCTCGCACTTTTAGTGATAAATTTTTTGATCTCTATGGTATAATCGCTGATATTTTATTGACTGTATGTTTCATTAATTTCATGTTTTCTTAGTTGGCGATAGTTGAAAACAACGCAAGAGATGAACGCTGACAAGAGCGATATAAGCGGATGCAAAAACTTATAGCACATAACAAGAAATATTTTTTTAAAATGCGTCTATGAATAATGGATATTTCCAACCGAGTTGCTGCTATTTGCTTTGCGCTTTCGATCGATATGATCAACGACGCATCAGTTTGCATAACACCATTTAAAAGAACTACAATATTTACATCTAGAATCTCAGTTCTAATTTCTTCATAAAACTAATAGTGTAGAAGAGTAAGAACGATTTATATGTACGCCCAATACTTGATAAGAAATTAGATATAGGTAGTTTTATATAAATAACTCCTTCTTAACGATAATAAGGCGATTTCAAATAGCTCCGCTTATATAAACCGATTGCACTTTTGCATCATAACTGTTAGTTCATTTCTGCTAAGCGTAGATTATATGCAATTCAAGAGTTTAGAACATTGCTTAGCTGGTTTAGCTGGTGTGGTGCTTCTGACTATAACAGCACTCACTAATGCGATATACTGTCGAAAATGCTCATAATGAAGTTCACTTGTGCTCTTTTACTTAAAAGTTATTGTTTTTGGTAATGCGAACTTGTGAACATAATGAGTAAATTGGTGATGTAACTTGTCTATTGTATTGCTAGTTTTTGATTACTTCATGCAACCGCTAGTGGTTCACAATCTGCCGTTCACTATCACAAAATAAAATCACAAAAGCATTCGATATGGACCGCATTGGACATGGCATATTGTTGCTAGCAACCATGAGGAGTGTCGGCTATGTGTGCGAAGCGTGTCATGTTTAAGTGAAACGAATGAAGACGTTCATCAATCAGTTTTGGCAGCACCCCTTCGCTGAGAATTTCAATGAGCAATCAATGATGCTGAGAATGTCTCAAACAAGCCAAACATTGTAGTTTTTCCGAATACGAATATCCTTCAATAACCTTCAAGATTTTGCAGCCAAAATGTATTCGCGATCACCTATGTGATGTCCTATACACAACAGACGCTTGCAAACAGTTCTAGACCTGTAATTACCTGAAAGTCGGCTGACTGGAAAGTTTCTAGTATTACGACTCTCTATGACCGTCTTGCAACTTAGTGTAATTTGCAGAAACTGGTCGACTGACATCTACATTTTTCGCCCCCACAAGAACCTCTTTTTCTCGTAAATTCTGTAACAACTCTAATCTCGCCTTCCTCATCTGTCTTCGCCCCCCCCCCCCCCCCCCCCCCCCACCAA
>JPKZ01002435.1:79889-118094 GCA_000803305.1 Toxocara canis
CACTCCAAAACCGTCCTTGGCCGCTTAGCCGTCTCTTCATAGCATCTTCTCCAGTAGTCCCCCCTAAAAACTTAAATCTTAGGAGGCTCACTTTGAAATAATATGGTAATTGTTAAAGGAAAAGTGGTCAATAATTCCAACAATATTCAGCATGAAGAAGGCTAAAATATTATGTTCTAACTCAACGCTTAATCCTTCTCGTTACGCCCACTTCACATAATTCAATGCAATACCAACCGGTAGATGCGCTTTTTACTCAAAAATAAACGGCAGTATCCAAAGAGAATTCAAGTGATCAGTTCCCCACTAAACCAAGACTACCCATGGGGGTAGGTGAGCAGACAAAAAAGGAACATAGCCTTCATGCCGTTTTCAATTCAATTTGTGCGCATTCCATGGTGAGTAACTGAAGCATATTCCTTTCCAGTTTTATTTAAATGCTTGACTGTTTTAGATTTTAAAGCGAAATGCTTTCCGGAGAAACAGCGTAATGGGACCGTCCAAGTCTCATTGACTTGGACTGTCTAGGTCTGGAAAATTGAAATGGCTGGGGCATCAGCCCAGGTTTCCTGAGGCGGGAATACAGGGTTGTCTGGGTTGGAAGACTAGATTATCTGAGAATGAGAAATACGAGTTGTTTGAATTGCCAACTTGGTTATTTGATGGTGAAAAACGAGAACATTAAGAAAATGAAAAAGAATGCCCAATTTACCTTTAAATTCGAGGCATGATTCGAATAAATGTGTCAACTATTTGTAAATTTTATGTCCCCCCCCCCCCCCCTAAATAGGTCTGGAAAATTGAAATGGCTGGGGCATCAGCCCAGGTTTCCTGAGGCGGGAATACAGGGTTGTCTGGGTTGGAAGACTAGATTATCTGAGAATGAGAAATACGAGTTGTTTGAATTGCCAACTTGGTTATTTGATGGTGAAAAACGAGAACATTAAGAAAATGAAAAATAATGCCCAATTTACCTTTAAATTCGAGGCATGATTCGAATAAATGTGTCAACTATTTGTAAATTTTATGTCCCCCCCCCCCCTTAAGTTCATGCGAACATTTGCGCAATTCTGGTATAAACCATACATTTTTAAACGCGCCCATTTCACAGGAAAACGAACGCTCTCATCACACTACAGATGCGCAATGCAATCTTGTGCAATAAGCTCTCACCTCGGCAGTGACGCTAATCTTGCTCATTTGGTATGCAAATACCATCGTCACGAATGCCGTCGTGGCACCAGAGCACAAGTCGCTCTCGAGTTCGCAACAAGCATTACCCCCTTCAAGAGTGCACTAATCTTCTCCGAAACACACAGTACGCGCAAACGATTTACATACGGAAACGAAACATCACTTACTGTGGAGCAACAGTGAAAAGCACATAAGTATTTCATACTATATGTACTTTTATATATTATATCTCAGCTTCCCCACCGCCTATCTGCTCTTCATGAGAGTTCTCTTGGGCGCATTGTGACATGAAGTTAAGCACTGTGGCAAACAATCACGAAAATAATCGTTTTTATTGCTTTCATGGTTTGAAGTGATGACCACTCAAAAACACTGCGGAAGAGAAGGAGGGAAGAGGAAGAGAGGTGGAGGGGAGGTGGGGGAAGGATCTTTTCTTTTCAAGAAACAAATAGATCGAAATATCATGCAGATTTCAAATCAAATCCGAATCCCCCTTCCCCTTTACATTTGCTGATTCACACGATAATCTCGAAAAACCGTTAGTCCCTACATTCTTTCTACGGCATTGTTCATCCCACTCAAAAAGCTCTGCACTCCTTTCCAGTCAATCAACGACCGCAACTACAACACTAAAAGCTTATCTATTTCTTTCGCTGACAATTAAAAAAACTTTCTGTTGTGCCAAAAAGTTAAAAGCTCTTCGAAAAGAATAAACTCTAATGGGAAAAATGCGATTAAACTTGAAGTGTGATTCGAGATACTTACTGCTCCGACTTTTATGGTTTGCTTTAGGAGATCGGAAGCAAGTTCGAGTCATAACGATAATCAGCTACGATTTGATATAGCCGTGCCAAACTTATTGCGCGAATTTCGACACCTTTGCGGACAATCAACGTCCACATACTACACTGCAGAGAACAAAACGAAAAAACTACTGCTTCCCCATATGGTGTTAAGTTCCCCGTGACACACTTCTTATATAATAGCTAATTTTTTCAACTCCGATCGGCTGGCAAAAGACAGAAGAGTGCCTTCAAAAACTTTAGTACTTTTAAAAATTATCCACACATCTGTGCTACTTCCTCATATAATCGCCACCAACATTGGAGCTTCTGGTCATGAGTTTCTACAAAATCCTCCCCTCCAAAAGTGGAAGTGTCACTATCATGCTCAGTGTGCACCCAGGGGGTGATTGTACAGCAGATCCAGTGCAACCGACTTCAGCTCCTGTTCAGTCGCCATCCGCTGTTTCGCCATTAAGGCAATCAGCTCTCGCCAATTCCGAGCCGCAGGGCGGTGGTCAGGGTCAACTCCATCCGAACTTCTGAAAGAGATCGCATGCTTTAATGGACAGCACTTCGGCTGCAACCTTTTTGAGGTGAACAGACAAAAATGGCTGTTCTGCTCGAAAATTGCCTCAATGCTGATGGCGAGAACGCGCAAAAGTAAGTGAGTATTAAGGCAACTCCTGTATACATTAGGAAGTCTTATATTACTCCTTTGCTTTGCCAGCTCACCGGAAGCTAAGAAAAATATCCCTGGCGCTAATTCGTTGATTATTTCCGATTGCCCTATGTGTCAGAAAACGTTAAAGAAATAAAGAGTAGTTTGAAATTCTGAAAAGATTATCTGGAGACTATATTGCAGTTAAGTGACGTTATATGACAAGAAAGACGGAAAAACTTAAAAAAGAATTTCGCAAGTAGCAGCATTCCTTTTGTGAAACTATGTCTTAAACGCATCCTTAATCTATTGCGTTTCAAGCGCTCCTCGAGAAAAGCACATCTTTATAATAAATACCGAACCCTTTTCACAACTTCCTTATTGTTTTTCATTCGCCCTATGGATATTATATTCTCGCACTTCTAACGCTCTACTCTAAGCACTGAGCTTCGAAGTAATTGCACCCTAGCAAGTTTTCTCATTTACCACTGCTGCCTTAAAAATAAAACAAATTTTCTAACAGTACTCTTTCATCAAACAACTGCACAGCAACAGAATAAATAGGACAGAAAGAACAGAAAAAAAATGCGTGAAACAGGCTCGGTCGAACCCCTGAGTTTTCGCACCGCCATGGGAGGACACTATTATGTCATTAATTTAGGTTTCATTTCTCACATTCAAAGGAGTCACTCCACTACAAGAGGGCATTACCTTGAGAATATTCGGGGTAATGAAAGACAGGTACACGTGGCTAAAAACTGTAGGGCAATAAAGTGTGTTCATCGATTGCCCTACAGTTTATACGCCCCTCAAAGAAACGAGAGATTAATGCACACAAGTAGAGCTTTTCATGACGAAAGTGTTCTCAATTACGGTTAAGAAATGCGCAGGTTGTCGCTGCGTAATCGAGTAGATCAGCGTTACTGAGAGGTGGGGGAGGGGGGCGGGGGGTGAATTGATTCCAGAAGCAAAAGCAAAGAAGTTTCCAATATTGATTTCATTCGCGAGTATCTGAGCGAGACAACAAAACAATATGGAAAACTGTACATGTCCAAGCAACCGTTGTGATCTCAAGTATGAATTTAGTTGCGCATTAACTTCAGAAAGACATTTGTCGACCAATTAGCTATGCGAGAGTAACGAGATTCAAGCATATCAATTTTTCACTTATATGCATACATCTTCCCATTTATACAAAACAGATAGGAAAAACTTACAGAATATTCCAGATGATTAGTGATTTCGAGCACGAACAAGGCAAATGACGCATCTTAATAGAGTGGAAGAGAGAAAGAGAGACGGTAGTTATGGCTAAAGAGAGTCGGCACAATCGAAAGCTGTACAAACTAAGTAAGGAAAAAGTAGATTGATGCGTTCAGCAACAGGCAATGGAGTGCTTCTCATGAAATGATGTTTGGGAAGATATATGCACTCATATATGCAAGCGAGTAGAGAGTTCTCTTCCCCATCCACCCCCTCCCCCTCCCTTCTCCCATCTTACCTCCCATTTGTGAGCGACTTTGTCCGACTAAGAAAAAGCTTCTTAAATACTTCAGTCAAAAGATTACAATTTTGCGACGGAAAAAATACTGGAAACCTGCATGATGCCAGTGAGTCATGTGCAAAATCCACATTTGTCTTCGATATTCCCTTAAAATCTGAATTCTATTCATGGAAGCCCTTGTAGAACACCTGAAGCAATAAACGCTTAATGTGGATACACTAGTGAACATATCTTTATGTGAAGTCACATCTGTTTAGCATGGCCAATTTGAGACACTCATTGTTTCAACCCACCCAAAAAAACCCACCGCTCTATGAGCACATAAGTAAGCTTGGTGTGGGCATCAACAGTTACTTCAGTCATGAATAAATGAAGTGTTTTCCCAGATGAGATCTGGCTGTCTCATGATGGTTCCCTAGCGTTTGCGAAGGAACCCGCATGCAAGGACGAACGGGTTTAATATCCAAGACTTCTTTTTCAGAGTTTTTTCTACTCATTCGACAGCTGACAACATATTAAACGCTCGCTAAAACACATAACAACCTGAGTATTATCATTCTGTAGGATGGAACGTCAGTAACACTGAAAAAGTCATTCAAAAATAACTCCGCAAAAAAAGTGTTCCGGAAATGATGAAGTCATCCGGAGCCTTCATCATAAACGGAATGGCAATGCTTTGAGCTCAGAAACGGGGGAAGGACTCGAAAGTCACAAGTTCGTACCTTTTTACTTTACAACTTCGTTTGGTTCACGTACAAGACGCACCATCATGCCAACACTGAACGAGCAAGTTTCGAGATTTTCCCAGATGAGAGCTCTCCACATTTCTACCTTCACGAACCGCGTCACAAATGAAAACACTGGACGGACCACTGGGCGGAAGCCACCGTAATTCGAATGGTGCGTCCTCAACGGCTGTTAGGAAAACGGCACAGAGCGTAGGCGCTGAGCAAGGCGGCGGCCACTGAGCACCACTGTGCGAAGGACCCACTGAGCAGGCAGAGAAGGAGCGAGAGAAAGCGAGACGCAATTGTGCGGCTTCCTCGCGCGTCTAGGCCCCTCCCCCTTGCGGTAATGCCAAAATTCTTTTCTCTGTGCCCCACCCCCTCGCTCCCAATTTCATCAAATCGCCGCACATCGAACGTATCACGCTTTTCAATTTCTGCCACTGGCATCATTGCAGAAGCACTCTATGGACGCATATCAAGTCGCCGTGCCAGACGGTTGTCACTTCCTTCCTCATTATCGCATCTCCTTCCGATCATGAGATGTTGCTTGCTACGATACTGGTTGTGTTGCAACACAAATACGGCCTCGTCGCGCCTAGCTATCGTGATCACTAAAGCGGTGTTCTTGTTCTTCACTCGTTCAACGCATAAAATTAACTATCTACACGGTGTACAGCCGTTTACTAATGCCTCATGTTCATTTTAAAGTCTTCTTTTTTCTGCATCACTTCCATTACATCCGCTCAGCCACTTCCACGTGCGCAAGAGCTCGTTTTGTTCTCGTGGAAGGTATAGTGGTATACGCTTCAACAACATTGTGCACTATGCAAATCAGCATATTTAAGAAATACGACTTTGTTAGCATCCTACACTAAAGCAAAACTTTGAATAGCGATGAAAAGCGAGCAAGCGATAACCGAGAAGGCAGTTGGTATGGTCCGTCAGTGCACGGTAAGTGGTAGTGATGGAGCAGTCTTTTGTACGCAGCCCATCACGGAGTGGATGATATTGTCGAGTAACGCATATCGTACGCAGGATAGACAGCTGAGAAAACCTTCTACGAATACTTGTAACACACAACGGTACTATTTGATGTAACTGTAGGACACCAAAGAACAAACACCTCAGTGGGAACTGTTATGCTACTCTTCCAACAAAGTGCGTATCTATTACAGTGATTCAAACCCATCTATTAGGCTGCTACTATTACTTATACGTCCGTCTACCACAACCTTAATGGTTTCGAAAAGACTGTGTCAGAAGAGCACAGAAAACAGAAGGAGGGCAGAGAATGAGGCTCCAGCCCATGCTGGCGGCTGCATTAATGTTGTAACAATTTTTTAAAACTCTTTTGAAGAATGTTTTATGCAAGATCACTAACGGTTTAAAAGTTTAGGCAATTGTGGCGCCTTTGGAATGCATAGAGATTTTTGTTGAAGTTGTATCCGGTGCTTTATAAATGATCGGAAGAGCTGATGATATGGTAACACTCGTTTGAGGTGATAATCATAAATAGAATTTGCTCGCCGTCAAAATATAGCGAATATAAAACAGTGTAGAGAGAGAACGGAACAGCAGACAATGAAAGAGATTTTTACAGATGAAAGAACAACGTTCCGGCATAATACATTTCTTATCGCGTATAATTTCTCATGGACACAGCATCAGTGAACACTTTACTCTTTCAGCATACGCGAAGCACAGTGGCACCTATCCCCATTATCCGCCAACCAGCGAAACAAGAGAATGCACAAAGATGCATAAAGCCGACTCTTACTTCTTGCCGACCCCAACAGCAGAAAAAACGCAAAGAAAATGAATGTGTGTGCAGGGATACAAATTAAATGTGCTTACGAAGACCATAACTGGAATACGTCATAGATAACGATATAGACGTGCTATTTATGTAATTGTCGGCATGAGGTAGCGCTCGTTTTTAGCTCTTATAAGGGTGAAAAACGATATAAGTTAGGTAGATGAAACAAAGTTTCAGTCAATTTGGGATTTTGAATTTCAATAGAATACAGCAATAGAAACAAAGACTTCATTTAGAAACCTATCCGTTTAGATTTGGAAAGCCCCTTTGCAAAAATTAAAGAAGACAAAAAGTGGATAGCTCAGACGAAAAAAAAATTACTATCTTTTGAGTGTTTGCAAAATTTTCTGGTTTCTTATGTGCTTTGATAGATTTGCATGCGAAAGACGAATCATGAGGACGTCACGCCTGTGCGTGAGTATACCTGTGTTTGTGTATGTCTGACTGAGTGCTTGTCTGCTCGACCATTGAAATTCACGAACCGTTGAAACAAGCTTTAAGAAATTAAATTGATCTAAACATATCCAAATGTGTTACAATCTTTCATTTTCTATTTCTGGCATGCTCAAGTGCCCGCAACCACTCCGAGGGATTCTTTTGCAAAGGAGTTGTTCGCTGAGTTGATTGTCTTAAAATATGAACGTATTATTCTGCGTGTTTATCAGTTATGTTTAAGGAGCGAAATTGCAAAAGCACATAAGCACCAGATTTCTGTTGCACATTCCTAGTTGTTTTCCTGTTTTACAGGAAAGTTCATGACAACGCAACACCGTTATGATAAAGTTTCATCCCAATTTTTCTTCAATTTTACTTCAACAACAAAAGAGATGCGGCGTCGATGAAGTATTATAGGAACTGGGTTGGGAGCACTTCAACGGATGGATCGGATCAAGTTTCAACGCGGCTGCGTGTTTAATCGATTGTAGCGTGTTGCGCTTCTCGCTTTTATTGCCAACATTTCGAAGCACTTCGTTATTTCGCTGCTGGGATCCTTTGGAGGAATTTTTGATCGTAATTACTCGATGATGAGTTTTCTGCTTTTGTATGAAAATACGCCATTTAGCCATGCTTAAGTTAGCCCGGACTGAGAGTAATGAAGACGACTCCATAGATTAAATTGAGTTATGCAAAAGGAATAAGTTGTAGTTCGTAAATTTCCTAAAGAGTCTCACAAAGAAGTGAAAAAGTATCGGGAAAATAATTGCTAAAGAATGGGCCAAGTTCGATTTTCTTTAGCACATCATCAAACAGTGTAGACAATTCGACCATCAAACATCCAACCTTATAGCATAACGCTGCATAAAAGGTACAACTTAATAAAATAGGTTCTTCATTCTCAAACATTGCATATTATCCGAATGTTGCGGTGATGTTCATAGCACCATTCTCAGCTGCGACCCAACGTTTTCAAAATGCATTAATTTTCACTGCTGGAAATTCACAAAAACAAACCGTTTACTTGCCAGCTTAGCATAACGCTGCATATAGGTGGCCGACAACGGTTTCAGAAGCGGCATCTCATGCCTCACTGCCGGTATAATTCAGCAAAAAATGAAATCTTTTAAAAAATAAGTATGTGCGCCATCCTGGCACAAAGGGCCAAATTTTGCATTTCAGACCGTGCTCACGAAAAAAGCCAAAATTACCAGCTGAAGCACGTACAGCCAATGAGAGAAAGTGAAGTCGTTAACAAAAGAACGGAAGGGTGCGGATGGTTAAAGAAGGCTGTGCGGTGGGTGTGGCCAAAAAGCTGCAGTTGGCGAGCACTTCTTGAGATGTGTCACCAATCGTCTTGATGCATGCAGCAAAGGAAACGGTACCGCAATGCCGTTGTCGCACGACGGCCACCGTCATTGAATTTCGCCATCAGTAAACTAACTCATTCGACTTACTTCTGAGCGGTGGCATTCGAAATTTTATGGAAGTCCGCATTTAAAACCTTTTAGATGACTTCAGTTTTGATCGTCTTCACAAAACTTTATCGTCTTCTCGCTATCGAACATCTCCGCGATACGTGGCACAGTTATAAATCTGATTTTCTTTGTTATACTATGACAGATTTATTTGCTTCTGCATTATTTATCGTATCAAACCTTCAAAAGTTTCAAACAGATATTTTATAATTGATGAGAGGAAAGTTCAGAAGGGGTCAAAACTTCAAAGTACTTTTTGTTATTCACCAAAAAAGCTTTTGTCAAAACTTCATCGCGATGATTGCATTTGCTTAAAGTCCAGCTAATAATGCATAGATCGTTTGTTCATTCTCTATTCGTATGTTGCAATGGAATGCTCGCTGTACGAGCTGCATGATTCTAAAATGACACATAACGCATGTTTTAGGCAGGCGTTGTGCACATGAGGAGAGGAGACCCGTTCTGTTGGTGTGCGCATCTTTGAACTAGTGCCACAGTCACATGACAGCCTATGAGTGGAGAAATGAAACCGGCAATATATTTATGTATTCTGTATCCACCTACTCGATGAGAGAACAGTGTGAGATGCTCAGCAAATATCGTATCTCATGAAATGTTGTAAACGAAGAAACGAGACGAAACGACGACGATGAGCCGAGAACAGTTTGCAGCACTGCTGCGTCATGCCGGCGATAATTTATTCCATATTTTAAGATAAGCCCACCTCGGAAACCGCTTTCCTCTCCGCTCAATCTCCAAGTCTCCGTTTTCGCTAACTTACTTTTTCCTCTCTTTTTCATATCACAATTTTTTGAAATTTGTTGGTGACTGCGCGGAAATACGTTGGGTTTCAAATCAACAGCGGGGGGCATATGCATTGTTTTAGCCTAAAGCTTCTTGTGATTCGCACCCGAAAGTGCTATACATTCATTTATCGCCCCAAATAACATATATCCACTCAGATCCCTTCATCACTTGGAAAATATCATAGCATGGTTTTGAACATTTCGGCATGCCTATATCGCACGCTGGAGAAGAGAATTTGTGCACGTGTGTACGTTTCTGCGTATGCACATGTGTACGTGTACTTGTATATGAGCTGTGTATGGATGCCTGTGTTGTGGATGTGGTCCGCGTGAAATGCGATTGAAGGCGTATGAGGAGAGGGCAAAGCCCCGCCCCAAATGTACCCCATAAGCTACTAAGCATCAGCCGACATCCATCCATGTCGGCTGCACCAGCATGCACATTTTCATCGACCATATCCCATTATTTCCGCGTGTAAAATCATCAACCTCGAAGTTTCTATATGTTCGATTGGTTCTTAAGACAATGCTTTCATTTTCTCATAGCTGTATTGTCTAGCACATCGATGTACAATGCCCGAGTGCTTGTTCCGAGCTTGGCTAATAATGTATACCTCTATGGCATGGAACCACTTGAATCCGTGCGCTGCCAACGGGCACATACTACGGCGAGTAAAGTCGTTAACTATTAAAAGTGTAGCCCTGCGCCCTTCAAAATTCTTGGTCTCGCATCCATTCCTGGGTATGCGAGCAGTGGTGATCGATCTTTTTGATGTTCTTGTGCGAATTCGCCAATACTAGCATCAGCTGGCAGCGATAGCAAAAGTTTTTGTCGCAATTTCTTGTCGCCTTCTCTGCACTCTCTCCAACCACCGCGATCATCTTACAATTGCGACAACGGTCGGCGTCACATTTGCCTCTTCTCACACGAAACTTTCTACACCCCAAAACTCGCATTCGTTCCTTCGTTTCGCTTTGTGCACACCATCACAACCTTTCGCAGTCTCCGCACCACTTGTCGACTCTATCACGCAATGTTATCGCCCAACACGCCCACCTCACCAGACTACCCCTCATCACAGCGATCGCAATTGAATACCGTAGCCGGCTTAAGAAGTGCGACCATTGATGGGTGAATGCTTCGGCTACGAAAACACGCTTCTGTCCTAGTTGCTCACCGGTATCCTACTTGGAGCACGGGCGGAGGTGGGGGAAGGGAGAGAGTGACAGCATAGTCGGCCATTGACTGTAAGAAGTTGTGTAATTTGAAATCTGCTTGAAGTAAGTGTTGCAATCTTTACGAACTTACATGCAACGCATGTTTGCGTCTAGCTGTTTGTGTGGAACGGTTGTCGTCTATAAAGTGCTGTTAGAAAAGTGGATGTGAAAGGAGTGTTTTCCAGAGAGCTGCACTCTTTTCACGCATGACTCAAGCCTACAGCAGCAGCATAAGTGACATCAAGTTCTCTCATGCTGCCCTGCGTGCATCTATAAAATCGGTCATGAGAAAAGCAAGATCTAAACGCTTCCAAACAGTACTGGTTTTGCTCGCGAAGGTGCTAATGAAAAACGCCTATGATATGATCTAGTTCAAATCATCGTATGATGTTTCGAAATTAAGCGAAAGTGAATCTAAAATTAATTCTTACAAAGCTCGAAATTCCCCTAAATCGAAATCTCAGAAGTTTCTGACAATAGGGCACGGTAATGGCAGCTGCATTGGAATACAGACTTCTAAAAACCCAAAACCATTCTTTTTAACACAGAAATTTTGCCTAACATCTAATTATGTGGCCGCCTAATAACTTGAGGTTCACCGGAATGCTGCTCAAAATAGTTACTATGCGTCCTTATTTTATTGTAGACCATTTCCGTTCCAGCCCGTTAAGTGTCCCTTACTACGTATCGCAACCGAAAAATAACTTCTTTACTTTCTTTTATCAAAATTTAGAGCAATGTAAAGGAAAAGAATCTTGGTAGAACAACTTAGAATGGTCAGGGAGAAATTTTTTGTTAAAGCTGCATCTCACATATAATAATACGCCATAAGGTTTGCAAAGGGAAAGAAAATTGTTTTAAAATGCCGTTGGAATTAATTCTCTGATTTGATTGCTTTCAATAATTCGATCCGGAACTTTCAGAACATAGGCAGCATTATGATGGGTTTTGTTCAGAGAGATCGTCAAACAATCGATGACAACGATCGACGGAACACTTCTTTTCGCAATAAACTCATTGCCACAAATGTAAATCTTGTTTTCGCTCCGATCATATCTCCGCCTTATCATGGTTATCAGCACGCAAATTGCTATGCGCTTTTCAGAAAATTTATGAGAAAACTTACGTTCAATTGCGCTGACGAAATATAAATCAAAAATTTCGGTCTCCATTATCCGATTGATTATCGCACTTATTCAAACGTCGACCTAGTCACCTATGTATATCCTTAAAAGACAAAAGGTAAATCAAAAATCAAATTTCGAGGTCAAGTTCTCTGCCCACAACGCATCCCAACTCCGACAAAAATCTCCATTAATTAGAATCCTTCTATAAAATAGCAATTATCTGTCTCATTCATTAGCTTTTAATTATACGCACAAATATCTTGTATATACATTACGCAAATACGTTGCGTTAGCAATAAATGAGTCGAATTACGAACCATTTCAACTAGGTAAATCAACTTCATGCTGCAATGTGAGATATGCATTAAATATGTAGAGGGTCTTAAGAAGAATGCGAGCCTAACCTTAGTTGCATTGGTGCATAAACCAAATTCAAAAGCAACGATGAACTGACTTCGTGTTATAACATCCGTGACCCATATGTAAGCGAATTCACTCCCTCTTGTGCTCTCCCCGATTTGTCACGTTAGCAGTTTTCACTTTATAACAAGCTGAATTTCACAAAATGGATATTCTGCCATATACCGGGCAATCCAGGTTTGCCAGCATTTACTCGCCTTTATTATAAATCTCACAACTCTTATGAAGTAGCCAAACCCTTCTCTCAACAGGCAACTGCTAAAAATCACGAACTTTTTATCCATTTTTTCCTTCTAAATTTTTTCATCAGCTTTTTCTCCTCCTCTAGATCTTAGAGGGCCTTCGCCTGGCCAACATTCGCTGTTCTAGAACGTCAACGGCAATGGAGCCAAATCTGCATACCTCCTTTCTTTATTAATCGAAAAAACCTAATAGGCAAGCGGAATGCCAGCGTCGAGGTTTTATTGAGGAGTGTACCAAACAGTGGTTGTGGCATTGTAAGGAACAACCAGCAAGCACCCTGTATTGGTTGCGCTAATCTCCTTATGCATTGCTGACACGAATGATCTATCGGAATGGTAGTACCGCGCGCGCACAGTGGTGCGGTTTCTTTTGTGTTCGGCTTTGTGGCTTAGAATCACAATGATTTTGCTTGCAAGGTGCGCATATGAACGTCCGGTCGGAAAGGAGAGCGGGATGCGGCAATTATTCTGCTCTGACTGCTGTTCTGTTTTAAGTGTGCTACACATAGAAGAATAAATATCGAAAAAAACAGAGAGGAGAATGCTCGTTTTCAAAGGTTGCTGGGCCCATTACATTCTAAAGGTTAGTAAAAGGCTTTCTGATTTTGCTGGAGAGCAGTGGGCAGTGGGAGTATTCCCTTAAGTCAGGCTATAGTGGGTGGGTGAGCGCATCTTCTTAGCAGTGAAATATCGGCAAATGTTCAGACGCAATCGTTCGAAATGTGAAGCCGTTTACCTTTCCTCCGCTGTAACGGTTATTTACTTAAACGCAGTACGTTTTTTCTCGAAATTCACAAATTTCTCTTCTTTTTGCTTATTTTGTTTGAACAGGTGGAGCTAGGTCTCGTCCTGTGGAAATTTCTAGAAAAAAATTTGTGACATTTCGAAATTTTTTCGCATTCCTTTGGAAAATTTTCATCGCACGTTCATAGGCGGAAGGATCAAGCCTCATACGACGAAAAGGCGACCTTCAGAAAAAAAAAAACGATTTAGAGCGTCGATGAGCAATCCATGTGACATAAAAGGCTCTTGATTAGGGCACGAAGGTAGAAAAGAGCCGCTTTCTGTTTCTCACACAATGCATCATACCTCATTACGACGGATGAATTCATGAATGAAGTTGGAAAAGATTGCTTTGGTTTTACTTAGCAGATAAAAACGTTCCGCTTTTATGTCGCATTTTTGTGTTGTTAAAGCAGTTATACTGAAAAAAAAGAGCAGTATGTTATTTACAAAATGAAAGAACTGTGCGTTCATAGAAACCGTTCTCTTTACTGTACGCTAAAAAATTGAACACTGGAGATTGCGATTGCTTGTAGAATAATTTATAGCCGAATTTGCTAATTTAATGTTGAAGTATCATAACGCTTCTCTTCAGGTATATGCTGTTTTAGCGACGATGGAACTTTTCGGAAAACTTTGTTAAACTGCTCTGCCAACAACTTAAAGAAAAAGCTCTAGCAATTAAAAATTTAAAGAAAAAGCTCTAGCAATTAAAAATTTAAAGAAAAAGCTCTAGCAATTAGAAATTTAAAGAAAAAGCTCTAGCAATTAAAAATTTAAAGAAAAAGCTCTAGCAATTGAAAATTTAAAAAAAAAGCTCTGGCAATTAAAAATTTGAAGAAAAAGCTCTAGCAATTAAAAATTTAAAGAAAAAGCTCTAGCAATTTTATTTCATAAATTAATTCCTAGAGATTTCATTCGTAAGCGCAACTTTATGGAAGAGCATGGAAAGTAAGATCCGAGTTTATATGACATTTTAATTCACTGACCTGACATATTAAAGCTTGCTGCAATTGGATCCTTTGAAGGATGCTAAGAAACCAGAGAGTATTGGTGACTGCTTGCCTAGTACCTCTAAATTACCTCACGTGATTGTCGTTTTTATCAGTCCCACTAATCATAATATTCTTTCATCTTAGTGTACGGATTCAAAGCAAAAATCTGAGTTAGAATTTCGCTGTACTGCTTCTGCTTTAAAATATTATCATGCAAAATATCATCGAACACCCGCCACTTTACACGTTCTTTGTGATATTTTTGTGATTTCACATGCACAAAGATGGGCTTTCTGCAAAACTGCACCGGCATTTATTATACGAGGATATGTTTTATAAAATCTTGGGACGGCAAAGCAAACATGCTACGGCAGAATTGTCTGCATGCAGATATATGGCATGGCGCGAATGTCCCGACAATTCTACCAAGGTGAAGGTGTCTCGTGGGACAAAAGCGGCAGAATATTATGCAAAAAAATTGTTTATTAAAAAGTAACTTGGCAAAGCAGACATGCACACACCATTATTACTAAGTGTATGACAATTCGGAGGGGGTTTTGTGCTGGACGCGTACAGCAATAATAATAGCGGTCGGTAGGGACTGTGCAAATAGTGAGCGCATAGATGTGCTGCAGTCACTAATTGCGCGTTCAATGCGCTGCGCTGGGCACGCTTCACTGCTGTAGCGATTGCACCGCGTTTTGATTTACAATCGAAGTTCCATTTTATTAGCCACTCACTTCTATACGCCGAATCTCTTCATAAAGCACACTCACACAAAATTCGCTCACAATTATTCACCGAGCACTCGAAAGGGATATAGGTATCCAGTGTGATGGGAGATTGGCAACAGGTGACCGCAAAGTGTGGTCGCTCTTCCGGAGCTGCAATCATCGTGCCAGGTCCGCGATGAGAAATTCGATTCAGATTCTTTTTTGGTTGCTTATTTCTTATAAGTGGGTCAAGTGCCTCATGCAGTTGCTCTTAAGGACTCTTTATTAATTACCTATGGAAATGAACAGGCTAGACTAAAAAAAGCTTAATCAAAAATTTTCTGCATTACTGGCAGCAAGTATCTGTGTCCACAGCTGCAGGACGAGACGAATTGTTAGGAAGAGAGGATTGAGAGGGATAAGATAGCAGAAACAGTATGACAGACAGGTGCTCTAGACAAAATACAGCGGTCTCTTATTCAAAAACTATGAATCACTTCGAACAAGGAATCATCAAACGTTTCTCATACACCTTCCAAAAACATAACGCAAAAAAAAGCAACCCCTGTTAAGTCTGAGCGAATGTTTGGAGGATAACTAAGGAGGGATTATAGGGGATGGCGGCAATTTGTTACGGACGCATGTTGCGCCTCAATAGCTCACGGTAAACGTCAGCGGAAATGAGGTGAAACAAAGGCAGCGTTAGCTGCGCATGAACGATTGTACGCATCCCCGAATTGCGTCTCGGCTATTGAGCGGCGGTTGGGTCGACCTTGGATGACCTTCTAGTGAAAATCAAAAAGGGAGCAGATTATGCGAGTGCTAATTGCACCCAAAACGAGCTATGCCCTTCTTTGGACGGCTACCTAAGGACAGGTGTGAAGCATTTGTGTGTCGCCACTCTTTGAGGGTCGCTAGCCGCGAAAGCAACGAGCGCAGTTTCAGCAATCTTCTAAACCATAATGAGTACTAAATACGTCGTGCTTTCATTTGAGCGCAGCAACCACATCCCGATGTGGCGTGTGGCATTGCGCTGTTGAAGAGCGAAAAAGTCACTCCATCTCTTCTTACTTACAAGTAGCACTTGCTACCGAACACTTCGAATATAGTATCTGCTACCGAACGCTACAGTTGTGCCGAAAGTAGTATGCAACGTAGTTGGCGACTGGCAACTTTATGTAAGAAAAAGTCTCTTAGAGGTTTGTCAGAACGCGGATTACAAACCACTACAACGTTAGAACTAAGCGGAAGCGCTTTAAAATAAAATCGTAGCGGCGTGTTAACGATTGGCTTCATCCGTCGTTTCATATTTTCAAACGAGCATAGTGGGTGATTGTGATATTAGCTTTTAAATAAGAGCAAGTAGTTTCTTCAAGCTTTCTCTTCGATAGCGCACACGCCCGCGCAGGAGACCAACGTATTCTTCAAAGTGCTGAATGATGTTGAGCGTACTTACCCAATCCTTCGTCCACTAGTTTGTTACTTTTCGCTCCTAATAGCAAGAATAACAATAATAAGGCAACTTATTGATATTCACATCCCTTCCCAGAGAGAGGAACACTGCTATATCTTCTACCGTATTCCGTCGGTTCATACTGATGATGTTTTTCTTCGATTTCTGAAAACTAGAACTGCTTTTGCTGAGTAAGCCTCTAGCTTACTTAGAAGGTGTCATCGATAATTATAGCTGGATGGATGCGTGTGTCGCGGTCACAGTTTACAGCCACTTGTGCGGCAATTTGGGTTTAGTGGCGGGTGGCTTGCCTGATGAGAAAACCAAATTACGGCCGCCTTTCTTATTTCCACATGCACATAAAAGTACGCCGCAGAGCACGATCCATGTGCAATAGCTCTTCATTTCCTCGACGTTGAGCCATTTCACAAATAAACAGAAATAGTAAAGACAGGACAGGAACTCCGTTAGAAATATGTGAAATGCCAAGAACTATTCAAGGATTCAGGCCACTTTTCCTTGTCATATATGAAAACTAGCAGAGAGTATCTGTTTGCAAACGGAGATTAGGGCTCGTTTAAAGTGGCAAGCTCGTCAAAGGTGTATAGCGAAAGCCATCGATAAATTGTTGTGAGAAAAGTTTGAAATAAGTTGCTAACTATTGAGCACATTGAAAAGAGTGCATTATTTTTCTCGAAGAGTTTTAATAAAAGAGTAAAATTTCTTTCTAATTTCATCGGAAAACGTTCTTATAGAACGAAGCGCAGTACGCCTTCCACCGTAAATGGTCATTCTCAATTTGTGAAAAAGTGAGCAGTGCTAACACGTGTGTTTTTAGAAAGCGAGGAGAGTGAGACTGATAAAACTTGAAGATTGACAAGAAACATTTAGTGCGACTTCAAAGACGGACGGACATTAATGGCAAATAGGGAGTGGACAAGTTAGCGAAAAAAAAACGGAGGCAAGCAGCTGCATTGTGCGAATGTCTAAGCGGCCCTAAAAGCGAAGGTGCTGTCATAAAGCCGTAGGTAAATTTTAGGTTCATCTACACGACGAAGCTGGTGACAAATAATGAAAAAAAATAACGAGGTAAAGGGTGATCGCTTAAAGTGTCAAGATTTTTTCTGGCTTGAAATTTTCTCGCTTTTGTTTTTCTTCGAAAAGTTTCGCAATCTATACCACAAAAGCTAGATTCAAAAATACCAAGCGCAGACAGACAACTCTCATCAGTGCGAAGGTAACGCTGTAAATTAATAGCTTTTACTGTGTCATTTCGTAATGTTGACTTGAACTGTGGTGAACTCAAAAGATGCAAAGAGCAAATAGCTGTTATTGTTCATATTAAGTTATTACCAAATTCATCCAAAAAAAAGTTTCAGTGATTTTGTGCTGACAGAAAGACGGCGACTAAGTGACTGCCTCTGGAAAACGATACTTCTTTCGAGTCGTCATAACTACTCGAGCTGAGGATCATTAGAGGATTCTCGTTCGAAGAAGATCGCAAAAGATTTGCTGAAATTCGATATGCGATCCTCAAACTACGCCTCAGTCATAAAAGAAACTGACCGTAGCTCAAATTATCGCTCGGAATCAAATTTTCTTTGCACGCAGATATCTATCAACTTTCTGGAATTCTTCATTTAAGAACATACGGAAAGAGCAGCTGGTATCAGTGATCAGCAAATGATGTTCGTCGATGAGAAGGAAATACTTTTTAGCTGACGCCTCAAAAAGAGTTTATAAAAGTACTCTAAAAAGCTTTGCCAAATAAAACAATTAGTCACAATTGCTCACCTCGAAAACTCGCAACTTTCAAAAAGTATGGAACACTTTTTGGTGTACTCAAAACGTCACTAGTTGACGTGATTTATGGTACGACAGATGCATCCATTTTGCAAATGCCTCATCATAATTCATCAATGAATTGCTTCGACTGCTCCCTCCCCCCATGATTTCCGTGATTTTGCTTCCACACAACACTTATGCAGTTGAAATGGAACGAAATTTTGAATAACACTCATCATATCAAGCTCCTAATGAATAAATAACTGGCTAATAATGTGTGATGAATGGATTACTAAAGGAGTCATACCAACTTATGCAGCTATATATTCAGTCATATATTTGACATAACAACTTCACTTACTCTCAGAAAAAGCACCAGAACCTAACACTGCAGCCAGCAACAGAGTGCTCGGTGATTGTCATTTGCTGGAGGCACGAGCTATTGGAACGGAAAAACTTTTTTCTGAAGAAAAATGCAATATTATTAATGTGCGCGAAAGGATTAACATAGCCAAATGGCGCGATCAGAAGAGCACAGCCGAAGAAAGCAAAATAATGGTAAGCGAGTTGAAATAAGCGGCATTGAGGAGGGGGAGGGAGTGTTATGCAATTGGATGTGCATGAACGGAAGCGATGATGGGCTGATGCTGTACTCGTGTTCTCTCCTCTCCGGGTCTCGCGATGGCGCACCCTCCCAAGGGGGACGGCATTCATCGGCTTTCATTTACAATAGCCGACATGTATACTTCCTCGCAGCGAAGATAACCCACAATTACACAACCTTAGATCGTCTAACCACACCGCATTGACCTAGTGCCCCCCCACAAAGAATACTTGAATATTTCAACCCGAACTGCCTCATCCTGATGTCTGATCTTAATTTGTGTTGCCAGTTTAGCTGATCGTCATGCACATTCTATGAACACCATCAGAGAGGAACGGTATTTGGCGAAGGTCTGAATTTCGAAGCTATAAAGCGGAATTCAAATAGAATAAGATGATCTCCGAAGAAGAAGAGTCACGAACATTCAAACACCGAATGGTTCAAACAACGAAATCATGTGCATACTTGACTGCTCATAAGCAATGTGATTACTCGCAGCTTGATTCTTGAACCCGCTCGGTTAGAAAAGTGTTCCTCCCAGTGTTCACCCTCTTCATAAGCAATTTAAATCCTGTTCCGAATAAGTTGGCCAATTAGCAAATTGAAGCGCAATAGAAACGCGAAAGATTCATTCGACAGTGCCCGATTCGCTTGCTGCATTAGAAGTTTGCGTAAGAAACAGGATCACCATTAACGCATGCTCTTTGCCTACCCGTCCGATCTAATTGCCTATTCCCTATCATTTGAGAATATTTGTTGAGTTGAACAGTTGCAAAAGTGATCGTTGAAAGGAGCGTTCCTCCTTTTGCACAGGAAGCCAACAACAATTAGATTTTCTTTCCCCTACACCACTACTTACAAGAAAAAGCCTCTCTTGGCCTCGGCCGCAAACGTTTCTTTGCATTTGCCAATAGCGCCAGCTTATCGTATGCAAGTGTCGCTGCACTTCGAGTTAAATAAAACATTTTCTTTTATTCGACCAATTTTAAGGCCAAATCATAAGTGAATCAGTGCAAACGTTGCAACTTAAAAAAAAAACAACACTGTTTGCCTTATTCGACCTTGTGTTGCCCACATATCCATCGAATCCTAAGGAGCAGATTCAGTTTTATGAAAAAACAGAAGCCGCTTCAATGAACGCTCCGCAAAAGGTGCAATTGTGAAGAACTTTTCTCTAACAGTCCAACGACGATGCATTCTATTTACATGTTTCACCCTCCTCACCCTCCCCCTCCCTACCCCACTCTATAATAATAGAACTATTGGTTGAGGAGGACCGCTCGCTTTGAGTAAGGCTTCTGCTTTGACAATTTTGATCAGTATAGCGCTCAGCAAAATCGATAACGTGGCCAATTTTTCGAACCGTTGGTAGAACTTAGAGAAAGAGCCTGTAGAACGTTTGCTAATATCGTACCGCAACATTCTCTGAAGGTTGATGGTAGGGCGTCGTGCCAGCCACTTAGTGCAACGTTATATATCCTTGAACCTTTTACATTTACAGTAACTGTGAATGTATTTGACCGCAACACTGTAAATTACTGTAAATAAATGTGTCCTCGACGGATATAGCGGAAACGCGGACGCCAATTAGAGAAATTGTGTGCGGTGGTGTTGCGGCGTTTCGATGCGTTCAGCACCTCACCGTTGGGTGCGCCAAAAACGCTTTTAGGTAGGAACGTACGAAATGCATCTAGACGCGATACGGTCACTCACTTTAGATGCCTGCATAAAGCAGTCATCCTCATTTTTTGCTCGACTTACCCACAAAGAATCGATGGACTTATGGCAGATATTAGCCGTGACAGGGAAATATTTTAAAAACAATTTTGCTATGCACTACCACAAAGATCGCACCACAGGAGCAGGTAACACAGAAAGCAGTTAAAGTTAAACACTTATCTGTTGAGGGTGATATTTGCTGCACTCGCAAAAGCACTCTGCACCTCTCAGCGTCGAGAACACAATAGAACCGGGGCAGCATAAGTCGAAATTCGAAACGGACGATTGCAGTAGCGAGGGGCTCCGTGGGTTTCGGTACACTCAGAATTTGTTGCCAAAGCGATGCACACAATTTTGCTATAAGCCGATGCCGAAATACATTATACAAAGGAGCGTTGCAAGAATTGCGAAACTAAGTAACGACTAGCTACAGCTAATGTCTAGTATATTTAGTTACCTTCTACGACCATACACTCAATTCCATTAGAAAAAAGATATCTTCCGGATCGCAGTCTTATAAACGAAGCTCTATTATTTTGAGTACATTTTATTTTAAGGCTAGTTTTTATATGAATCTTGCAAATATTCTTAAAATGCCATAAGCAAAGATTCAAAAGCCGTATGCATCGCTGAAGCACTTCAAAAAAGAATTTTGTGCAAATACAGTGAAAAAAAAAGGGAAAGCCCCGTCTTCAAGAACCGGATTTAAAAAGATAATATTAGTTGAGATTTGAAGTCGTATAAGAATGTTTGCTGGGCATTGAAAAGTTACAATGAATATCCATACTATAAATTACCATTTCTGGAAACATAACCTCCTCTCGTTCACATTGCTTCTTTGACGCATCGATACTGTTGCCTCTTCGTGCACCTATCGAAATGCAACAAAAAAAAGATCTCTAGATATATAGCATGAAATATTCCGACAAGAATCTATAAGACACCCATCTAGAAGACCAAATCCACTTTCTCGGCTTCTCTCTAATGACTTCAACTTACAACGTTCTGGTGATGGAACAACGGTTTTAACTATTTTGCGCAGTTTGCGCTGTGCAATAAAGGACGGCGACTTTTTGTGATTTGTTTCACCTCTCATGCGTCGCTGTTGCGACCATTGAGCTCTTTACTGCACTCAATGAACTCTGCCAAACATTTGAAATATGGGAATCATGTAATATACCGTATATACATATGCATTTGTTTGCACAACGACCATATGGATTTTGGTTACCATCATGAAAATATTTGCATAATAGAAACTTGATGACTTAAAGCACTTTTAACACTAACTTGAGGACCTAAAGCACTTTTAACACTAACGTGAGGACCTGAAGCACTTTTAACACTAAGTTCTCTCAATGCCTATTGCATAGCGTCATGTAGACATGCAAATTCGCGATTTCAAGCATCGATGCCAATCTGGAGGGCCGAGAAAGTGTAAGAGGGTCACGAACTACATGGATTATTTTCGAATACGATCACTGTCTATAGCGGTCGACGTTTTCATATGCAGCACTTTGGATGCGCACTGCCGCACTCCTCGGCCATTTCCGGTGTGATTTTGGAGTTGTTCCTCTAACACGTAGAACGTATCAATCAACCGGTGTTCGCTTTCGGTTAGGGCTATTCGCTCTCCCAAAAAAGATAGTTCCATCAATGCCACTAATCGACGATTCTGATAGATTTGAAGAGAGTAGCGCTGACCTCGTGATGCATGCTCAATTCTTCTCACTCCATAACACGCAACCACACAAGCCTATTCATCATCATCACCTTCATAAAACATCATCCAATGTCTGTCTACCTCTGTGCCTCTTGTTATGCAAATCACTGTTGCTAAATTTCATCGCTATAGTGCGTACCGTTCTTAAACTAACTTACTGCGAAACCTGCCACGAAATGATTTCGGGTATAGAGCATCACGTTTGTGACTGGTAGACAACCAGTGTAAGCTACTCGCCGAAAAAACAATGCGAATAAATCCTCAAGAGCATCATTTACGAAAAGGATGGAGTTCTTGCTCACTCGTTCATTGAAAAATAACTACTCATATTTGGTTTGCACATCAGCATGAGGTTTAGCAACAAACTACTTTAAAATTTGCATCAAAAAAAGACCGCACGCGAACAAACAAAACGACAAGATGCTGTTAGCAGAGGGAGGGAGTATGGTACATGCTAACTTTGATTCGATATAAGTTTATAAGGTATGCCAGTGCAGATGAGGTCCTTCGAATGCAGGGAGCGAGTAATGAGTTCGAAATTATCGCTCGACCACCTGGCCGTTAACGCATTTTTGTTTTCATCTAATCGACCGAATGTGCAGTTTACCACTGAAAATTTCATTTTTGAGGGTAGCGGGTTAGCATTCCTTCAATGGTCTTCAATTAAGCCATACAATTTTTCTCACTCCATAAAATGTCTCCATAACACATCAGAAAGTGTGCATTTCCAGCTTCTAATAAAACCAACAGCCTTCATTTCTTACAATGACTGAAAAAAAACTGCCGCATAAACGATGTAATAGCACTGCGGTCCTGTTGCGGAAGCCAAAACGATGAAATAATACTGTGAAGAAAAACAACTATCGGTTTTCAAGCTGATTATAAAACAATAAACAGCACATATAAGACGGTATTTTTGTGATTCGGTTGAATCCACTCGATACTGTACACCAAGAATTAAACAGCTGTCACAAAGACGTGGCGCACACATCGGATTCGAAGAGGCTTACCCCTTCCCTCCCCTCCCCCTCCCCCTCTCCGCTGGTCGGACGCGGAAAGAATAAGGTTAGCAAAGAGACAGCTGGATTGCTTTCAGCATGAGCAAGAAATCATGCCCTTTTTTTAAAAGCAAAATATGCTTTCAAAAGGTGAACTTAATATGGTGGAAAGGTATAAAGTGATTTTCAGCGGAATTTTCTTACATAGGAATAGTAATGCGAACGCCTTTTCGACAAAGGCAGGTTGTTAGGGCGGAAAACATTCACAGCTGTTGCATTCGTTATCCATCGGTATCTGAATAACCACAAACGCTACGTTTAACGTTTTGATTTATTCACAACATTTCGACATCATGAGGGAATCACATAAAGTTGTATGGATGAACTAGTCCAAAAAATAACGAGAGAAACACATGCAAAAATATTAATATAATTCGGGCTAAGATAGGGGTTTTTTCGTCAACTGGCTGAGAAGTAACGGCAAGTGTTTCTTTGGAGTAGAGATGAGGTTTTCAAGAGCAGCAAGCTTGTTATTCAGCATATCCACCTTTGTCTTAATCTTATCTATTTCCATAGCATCTGTTTCTGCACCAAATAAAATGCTTGCCGTGCTGATCCGTGTAAGATGCAAAATCAAAATCAGGCCAAAGGTTAAATTTGCACAGCACAGTGAGAACGCTAGGAGCTCTTTCACTGCCTCCAGTTCGTCTCCGGCAATTCCATCCAATTATCAAAAAATTTAACGTTTTATCGAATCTTTCATCTACTGTTGAGCGATAACGGTTAAAAATTCACCAGATGTTCTCGACGCTTTTTTCAATGTTTTCTTTTTCACTCGCATTCTTGTATCACAAGGTGGCATAAAGATGATTTTTTTAAATGTCGAGGATCGATGTCCATGACTGACTTGTCAATGGTCTCAAATGATGGAAGATCGCCATTCGGGCATAGTAAGCCTTTGCACAAATCGCTGTTGAAACGTCAACAATTTAAATCTTTTCATTTTTCCAGGCAACCAGGATCACGATCGATGGAATGAAGTCAAACGTTCACGTATTTCTTTTGAAATGCTCTACGGTGTTTGTTTTACAACACAAAGGCGCAAGCGCAGGAGGTATGAGGGCACTTATCCTTGGAATAGGCGAATAATGGGTATTTGAGGAGTCAATTAAGATTACTGAATGCAGCCACGAATTGTGCTATTGTTGCCGTTCACTCTGTAATTAGCTGTGCGTTACTGTTGACAACTTGGCGCAATTGCGCTAAAAAGACGACAGTATCTCATATGGCAACTGCAGCGTGTGCTCACAAAAATGCCTAAGTACTTACAAACATCGAATGTTACCACTTCGCTGACTCATATAAAGTTATGCTCGGCCCTGAGTTCAATGCTTTATATCAACTGAGAACAATGTACTCTAACCACAGCTGTTTGTATTAGTTTAGCCTCTAGTTCACAATGAACTGTGCATTGGCATAACACAGTTGTTTGCACTGCTCACTTACAGTTACTTTTATGCTTTTCATACTGCCATACATCGCTGACAATCGATACGGCCACTTCAGTCATATATGCTTCTTAACTACTGATGTAGAAGAAACAGAAATGATGAGAGAGAGTGAGGGGCAGAGCGAGGGAGGAAAGGACAGAGTGCACTGGAAAGGATCGGATAAAGCAAATCTGACTTGCCACAAACGAGGCAGTCTAACTTTTTATGAGGCCACTTCAGTGGTTGCGGAACAGGCTTCTGCGCTTCTGAAGTGCGTTCATTTTGAGTGAGAATCAAGTTTTTGGGAGCGATTCATCTGCAATGAGTCCATCAAAATGAGCAATAGTCGGTTTTCGGGCGCGGGAGCCGATGCGATGCATGCTGTAAGAGTCGTACAGTCGCAGAGCTGTGAAATATCTGTAAGATTAGGGTGTAGGTAGGAGGGATGAGTAAGTGAGCGGAAGTGAGCGAGGCGGTGTGAAGGTAGTGTAAAGGAAGGGAAGGGGTGAAGGGAGAGGGAGGGGGGAGGGGGGAGCGATAGAAAGATCGCACCTGCTCTGGATAGGGATCAATGCTTGCTATTTTGTCGCCTCAAAGTTTCCATTTTAGATTCTGGACGAGCCAAACGTGATGGCCGTATGGTGATTGCTGTACGGCTCGGCCAACAGTTAAGATGAGATGCATCGCTGGGTTGCCTGGTTGACTTTATTTGCTAGCTATACTAAATTCGTTGCATTATACCTTTTTAAAATTGTCCTTACATAGTCATTCAGGTCATCAGAAGGTGATGTCCAATGTTTGCTCATGGAAAACTGCTTCTGATGATCTTATGGGCTATTAGTCTCTAAAGTTTTTAGAACAAGCTTTTGCTGACGGCCAAGCAAACGTGAAACCTATACGACTGGAGGACGTTTATAATATTCGCATGTTGGCTAGATAGCTGTCGATAGATGCGTAGTTAGGCGCATGAGCGTGTGAGCACTCGTTTCTGAACACACCAATTGTACGTGTATGGCATAACGGTGCAGCGCAAAATCGGAAATGAGGTCCGGTTCTTGTGTAGGCCATTAGGGCGCCGCCTAGTTGAGTGCCGTAGCGCTGGCGATTAGCGTCATATTATAGAAGTAATCTATCGAGTCGCAACTGTTTACTGAGTCCTCACAGGCGTTAGTGGAACTAGCTCTGAGTAGGTCCCTCATCATCATCCTTAAAACCACATGCTGCCTTCTATGCAGTCAGACAACAATTACAGCATGTACGTTTCAAACGATTTGCGGCCGATATAGACAGATCAGTGTTATCTGCAAAAGCGAAGCCAGTTCCCAGCATAAGAACAAAATGATTCACTCAATTACAGGCTTTTCCGCTGCATTCGCTACGTATAGCAAGTCTCGGTTGCAGTGAAAAGAATATGAGATAGGGTCGTGGATATCATTTACCCTAAGCTATGGCATTTGCCATGCTAAGCCGATTTAAGCGAAACGCCTATTTCTTATAAAGCATCCTTCTGAACTTTATTTGAGCTTAGCTAAGGATGGATTTTTGCCGGAATATCATTTGTTATATCCTTTGCTATCTCAATTACTTCATGACCGATGTAACACCAACGATCGAAATTGGTGCATGTGACGTTCAAGTGATGATTGGCATGCACGCTCATATATCATACACGAACACTAAACAGTACAACGAGTTTAAGGCACAATAAGTCATTGTCAGCATCAATCCATTCAAACTTATTCACAGCGAGCCAACTTCGCTGGGTTGCGCCCTGGGCGAATGAATTTCTCGAACGGTAGAAAGTGAAAATGCGACATTTTCTGGAAAAAGTTTTACGAAAACGATTTTTGGGGAATTACTTATTTCTGTTTTATCAGACGTGAGCAACGTTCGGAGGAATGTTATGCACAAATGTATCATACAAGACTTATGATGTTTGCTCAAGTGTTTAGCGCAGCCGATAGGGAAAGGCTCGCAGAAATTTTCATTGTATGTTTGAGCAGCCGCTTCCACTGTATCGCTACGATCGCCAATGCAGAGTCATTCTCGGTGTCGTTCTTGCCAACATTTTCTTTCATATTCGGTCACCCTAATTGTTAAAAACTGCAACTATAACCTTTCATACACTAGAAGCCAAGAAGTAGTATTTGACTCCGATGATGCTTAAAGCGAAAGCCACGATCTGTATCTGCAGCGTAACAAAGCCTCATTTTGCCATAAAATTAAGCAAAGACGAATTGGCTAACTCAGATTTTCTCAGAAACTAAAGTGAATGCAGAAGTTATTGAGTAATAATCGCCTCCAGATTCAGTAGACGCAAATGATTTCTATATCGAACAAAGGCTTGAAAGAGAAGAAAATGTCATATGTCTATGTGTCAACTGTCCAGTTGTTGTTTTTGATAGTCTTCAAACGAACTGCTTCTAATCTTCCTAAGGGTGCCATTTGAATGATTTTCAATGTTCATTGATCCTTCGTCCTCTTTAAAAGCGATTTTATGATCATGACGAAGCGAATATTTCACTGCATTTCAAAAGAACCGAAATTCCATGAACGTTTCAAAAATTGTGTGGTTTGGAAAAGGGTGCGGTATAAGCAGAGCGCAGTAACTTCTCGAAAATATGGAATGCACGCTTAGCTATTCTAACCGGGAAAAAACTGCCTAAATAAGATTAGCAATTACATCCTTCCCCCTCCCCTTCCTTCAATACATCAAATACTTTTTGCTGCAATACGGTAGCTCACAAAATTCCTTTGCAATCTTATTGAAAAACGTAATTTGTAGAGATGAGTGGATAATGGTAAGGCATCAGTTTAAATACATGTTCAGCTATACAAGAACATAAATGTGAAATGCCACATCGCCTCTATCAGAAACTCTCTTATTGAAGAGAAAACTGAATCAAGGTTGCAAAATATTTCATTTCGTCTCTGAAATAACATTGAACATTTGATCGATCGAGCACTAAATGTTGCCAACCATGAATGAATGATATCTGTGAAGCTCGCTGGTCCACGCATTTTAGAAGAGAAAACGGATGAACAGAGTGTTGTTGAGTGAAAGCATTAAAGGTGGGCTTCTATCAGAGAGGGCACGGTAAATTAATGGTCTTTTGTTAAAATCATTTCATTTTCCAGTCACTATCATATATATATATATATATATATATATCATACTCAGTCGCCCAATAACTGTGCTATAGATTAGCCAGTAGAGAATCGAGTCATTTAAATAGTTAAGAGCACGGTTTGGTCACGGATGGTTCAAAGCGCCTACCATGGAAGATGGCATTGCAGACGCGCTATTTTTAGCTATTTGATTCTTATTTTGCATCACTGCGTCAAGGGGAAGCTTTTGTGTTCAAAGTAATTTGATAAGATTAGCACTGATTTGGCTTGCTGCAAATTTGAAATGACAAGCAGCAGTTCATTGTGATTTTCATAAAACATGTAATATCTTTGTTTACTGCTCTCCAACACAGCGATATTCTCGCGAAGATTGCAAAAAAAATATTGTTTCCGGTTTCAGCAAGAATACCAGAATTCTGTGTCCATCCAAGTTTTCTGGGAAGGTACTGATTTCACGTGAAAATGCACATATTTGAACAGAGAACTTTTGAGGTTTGAAATATATTTTGCAACTATTAATCACACGAATAAATTCGCGCATATGAACTTGCTCGAATGGACCTTCAAGTTCACATATATGTTGATTCGGACATATGTATTTTAAGCGGGAATCATACTTTATTACGTCTCACCAATTGCACTACCAAAATTATTCCCTTAAGGCAGTGACATACTGTAACATATACGATATTGGCTGCATTGACTTCGTTAATTATGCGAAGACAAAATTTAAAAATGAAAAGGAAGAAAGAGTGTTTCGTTGATATTACTCAATGCCCCATATGGTACTCACAGTGTTACTCACTCATTTACCCTCATTTCTATTATTTCATCAAATCGAGCTACAAAACTGAATCGACGATTGCAAAATTTAGCACATGAAAATTTCGTTGCCAATTGGGAAGCGAGCTGCAATTTCGAGTGGTCTCCACATATCATATCTTAGATAAAGAGAGAGCGCGCACTAAATTACGGTAAGAATGAACGCCGTATATGAGCGCTCTATTTATGTGACGTCGTTGTGGGTAAACACTTGCGACACCGTTGCCGTAAAGATGCGCAGCTGTCAGCGAATTATCCACCATTTTTTCACCGGCTCGTCTCAGTCGCCGGGTGTACACGCTATCATCCTTCGGGTCCGCTGCTGTAGCGCTCAAAAAGTATTTTTAAGTGGAAATGCCAAAAAAGTATTTGAAAGTGCCGAAGCATCGAGTAGGGGATTCGATTGATTGTATAATTTATGAATCGGGCACCAGTTTGAGGAGGGGGAGGAAGCATAGCGGAAAAAAAGGGAGCTTAGGGTCCCGGACGGAAATGTCGGGAAAATTTCAGCGCGTCAGAATCGATGGTGCAGAATTATCATTTTTGAGCTGTTCTGCAAGGTGGCTCAAAAAAAAATAACTGATTTCTAACAGAACGGATTGAAAACAAGCACTTGTGCAGAATAACATGCAATCAAGACTAAGCAACATCACTTTGGGCAGTGCACACTCGGAGTACATTAAATCAGTTTAGGGCTGAAATTCATGCGTGAAAACACCCGGTTGCACCTTATTGTAAGCGACAGCTTGCAACCACGGGAGAGCGGATTTATTCATATTTATTACGGTATTCCGATCGGTTTAGCGATGAAAAATGAGAATACGATCGAAGTAGTGCCAAATTGTACCGTTCACGACTTCATATCGCAATGTTTTTAATTTTTGCGAAAACGAAGTGATAAACAACAACATATAGATGAGGAGGAGTCAAATAGACGTAGAAAAGCGCAGCAAGTCATCGCAAAAAGCTTAGACGAAATAAACGGAAAGCGATGAAAGAGGATCACACGTAAATATGCGAAAACAACTTTTGTATGACACAAAAGTGATCGTTCTGAATAAGTTTCCTTAGAAAAAAATTATTTACTTCATGAGGAGCACCAAATTTTGATATGGTTATTTGCTTCACAATCCGATCCATCTGCTTCATGGTACTTCAATATGAACATTTCATCGCTTCAATAAATCAAATTATTATTCGCCTCAAAATTCAATTTGATACAAATTAGTGCTTCTCATCTTTCGCTTCCAATGTTTTCTGGCCGATCTGAACAAATTGATCACGATTGTTCCGAAATGGCTCTGTGATCGATTGCATACTCAAACGCGCTCTTCACGAGGCGAATATTTAAAGTTGTCGCACTTTGGCTATGAATTGTTTTAAATGAGTTAAATGTTATTGTTAAAGTGAACAACTAAATTCGGTCGAAGGCCTTTCAGTTCAAGTAGCGCCTTTAGTGAGCCTAATGAGTAGTGCAATTTACAAGCAAGCTGTCGCAGATTTACTCTCTTTCGATTCACTACTGACGACGGTTGACTGCGAACGAAAGTCGTTGCACGTAGTGAAATTATCGCTGTGCTGCATCGAGTTGATACTTATATGTGGAGTGTGCGTATGTACGACTTCGAAGTTATTGCTAGAAGAGGATAAAACAAGAGATCAATGCCTCGAAGGTTGTTCGACGAGGCGAGGCATAAGCGATATGAATATGCTCTTATTGACAATGAACGCAGTGGATAAAGAACGCATTAGAATTAATGAACTCGGATGGCTATTCGTTGTGAAATTTCTGGTTCGTATCGGTCGGTATACGAAGTATGCTCAAACACCATTTCCACACTCATCATATGCATCAGCTTTCCTAAGTATAGACCTCCACGTGTACCGCGATGATTTAAGTGTAGCTACTTTACAGGGGGAAGAAAAAAGTGTAGGGTAAAATAAGAGGCCGACGGGGATATGAAAGAAATCACGTGAACCTCAAAGAAAATGAACAGATTTCCTCACGTCAAGCTCTCACAGGTTTCAATTTTTCAGTTTTTTTCAGTAGGCGTACAAGCAATGTAGGACGATGCAGAACTTTCGTCCCCATCTCTCCCTCTCCCCTCCCCACAGTAAAGATACTTCAACCAGCTAGCTCCTCTTCTTTAGCAAATGGTCACTTCACAAACTCTGCATGGTTTTTGTGACTTGTTCAATATTGCTCGAAATAATGGAAAAACTGATCAGATGAGTAAAGGAAACGCAGCGCAATGAAAGCAACTACGAGCGCTCTTTTGTGGGTGCCTGAGCTACAAATATTATTCAGGTTCCTTAAGGATATGTGACTAGTTTCATTGTGTTGTAAACTTCGGTCAAGCAAACGTCCACTCGTTTGTGGTTAATTTAGTTTAAAATTCGTGATATAATTTGCAATGAAGTATTACCTATAGTTCTCGTGCGTTAGCAATTTATTGTCCGCATAAAAGCGCAACTCATTCGTTTCCAAGCTTCACTAGTACGAGCGGTTGAGATTTTCAGCATGCCGAATTTCACAGTCGTCTACGTTTCCTCTTCTTTTAGTGCTTTAATTTAAAAACCATCCACTATTTTGAGAAGTCTATATGTTTTTGTTTATTTTCTATTTTTCGTTTTGTACGAGTGAATTCTGGTCCCCGTTCGGGAATATTCCAATCACCTGTGCAAAAATTTCAATTAGGGCCCCTAGGCGCTTTATGCTGATGTGTACATAACTGTATACTGATTTCCTTCATTTCGCTAATCAAGTGACACTGAATAAAAAAACAACATACGGGACGGACGACTTACGATCTATTTTCCAGACACACTTTGCTTGCGGTCAATTTCCATACTGTTAGAACTTCGAGGATTCGAAATGGAGTTCTTCGTCGTGTGATGTTAAGCCGACCGTATCTTAGTGGCGCTTTGAGACGGCCGGCGAGATACCCATTCATCGAGCTGTGCATATCTATCGTATACGTCGTATAGGTGATGGGTATGCAGAGGGGCAGCAAGGCACTACGCTCTTATTGCCATCTTCTCAATAATTCATCTTATTTGGACAGCGGATAGCAATGAGTTTATTGAATGCTACGAGCGGTTTGCATGAAGCGCACAAAGAGTGTTCCCCTCATGCTCTCACAATTCTCTTCTCCTCTCGTCCTCCTTCTCACCCTATTCCAAAAACGCACAACCAATCAAGCACTTTCGATTATTGCTCCGGCCTTTGCTCCGTTGGCCAGCCAAGCCACGAGCTGGCGCTGGGCTGAGGTTCATAAAGGAAAACGCACTAAGGTGTGGGGCTGGTTCTCGGAGCACGAGCTTGTTGATCATCGAAGCGCAGGCCACCCTCTTCTCTGCCCCCCACCGACGTGTTATCCACGCTCTTTATGCGTCCCATGCATCAACAATCGAATGGACGGCCAAAATCAACCAACTCTGAAAAGCAATAATGCGCCCATCCAGGTCACATACACAGTTAAAAATAGGGCTGCTACATTGGGCGTGCTGATATTCTTGCATGTATTGCACTACATTTTAGAGAGGCTATTTTTGCATTTTTCGAGTTGATTAGATCCAAGCCCCTTTTAAAATGCGTGTGCATGAATAAAGACATTTTTGGACCTTGAAGACCATTTGGCGAGTCCCCTAATTAACTTATTCTTAGTAAATACCCTTCTTCAGGCACATGAATTTTAATGCTAAATTAGTTTTAGTCGTCCCATATCATTTCCAGTGCAAAAATAGCACCCTAGAATTTTCTCCTTAGCTGTCATGTAAAAAAATTTTTGCTCATAATCGCATTTCGAAAATTCGGCACCTTCGAAAGGAAATTGGTGACTAAACTCACAGGATTTTAGGTGGCGAAAATTCGAGAAAAAGAAATTAACACGTGAAGGCAATGTAAATAATTAATGATAATTTGAGCATGCATGGGCTGCTGAGAGGAAACGCACCATAAATATACATTTTCTGTGGGCCACCAGAAGTTGTGAGGGAAAATTTTGCTGCCTACCACTTCGCGCATGAAAGAAAAAGAACTTCTGTATGGAAATAACGCACAGAAAATAGAAAATATTATCTCACTAAGCGTCTTATTCAGATTTGCAACTGATTACCTCATGAAACTGTCCAGCACATCCTGAAGTCCTATAATTCCTGTTATTAAAATCGTCCCTGTTCATACGCCTTCGATGTATCGGATGCCGTGACGAGCAAGAATATTATAATTGATGTGAGGGCGGGAGTCGTGCGATGTGAGATGTTTATTTTCATGCTTTTATTAATGTTTTTAAATTTTGTTCTATTGTTTCTTCTATTCCTTTCTCGTTTATTACCTTTTATGTTGCCTTATTAAGGAGGCCGTACCTTCGAGATGTGCTTACTAGTTGGGTGAATGACCATTTTGATGGAACAGAATAAGGAGAGCATTTCTCGAAACTGTTTCAGGGGTGTTTTCGATTGGGCGACATTTCAGTTGCGGGCGATTCACGTCAGCATCGCGCCAGTCTAGCTGATCATCGCATAACTACTGAAATGCCGAATCATTTATTTCGTCGACGCGCATTCGATTCTCATCAACGCTAATCGAAATAACTATGGCTGAAATAAAGCGAAGGCTGACAAAAAGGTTAAGGAGGAAAAATTTCGACTCTAATTAAAGGGAGCAGTTACAGTGGCCACCTTCGCTAAAGGCAATGAGTTTGACGCGTTTAATTAATTGCAGAAATTTTTCTTATTAGTAATTAGGGAGCACTGGTAACGCATGCGCTTTATTTAAAAAAAAAACGTCGTTGCAAACTTCTCCCCTTGCCAACTTCATCCTCATTTATCTCTTTCTGTTTAACTTACACTTTGTTTGTACTTGCTTTCATCTTTTTTCAGGCGTTGAAAAAGCGCTGATACTACTGGATATTTCATTTTTTTCCTCTCTCTTCTCGAAAGAGATAACAAATTCGCACTTCCAGAGCTTAAGGCTGATAAATGACTAACAACTATATGACATTTAGTAGGCTCATTAATGAGGAAGTCAACGCTGCTCCGTCTGACAAAAATCCAGTGTCTACTGGCGAAAGTGGGTATAACACTCGTTATCGCGACTGATAGTGCTGATAATAATATGAACGGCGGCCCGAAATAAGAAAATCGGAACCGCACAAAAGACCCGAAAAAGGGGTCGACGGGCACTTGATCATGATCGATGAAGCCGAAGGGCAGCCATCAAGGAACTCGAACAGACGAAGCTATACCTAGCGCAAATTAGTTCACAAAAATATTCTGATATGACGCTGGAGAGTACAGCCTAACCAGAAACGAAGGATTCAATAGGTCAAAAATAGGTCATTTCCAGTTTGAAAAGACGGATCCACGCAGAAGAAAGAATGCCTTTTGGTATGCTTCGAATGCTGCGTCGAAGTAGGCTACTCTGTGTGTTCCCATTTATCCTAGAGGGCCTCTTCTGTATACGTTTTCTTTACTCGTTTTTTAACCGTCTGTATGTGCTCGCAAAGGTACTTCAACAAGAAATTAATTACTTGGTTTCTTTTCATTCCACATATGGGTGAGCCATGCAAGGCGCTGTGTCCAGTTGAGCACTGCGTTACAATTTGCTTCTAACGTGATTACTCTCAGTTGTGGGATCAGTAGCTTCGCAGTCAAGCAGAAGTTTGACTGTCCGTGCAAATAGACGGTCAAGGAAGAGCAGTTTAGTGTAGCTGAGGAGAATGGGGCAAGGGGCGATCAGGCAGGACAGTTTGATATAAATGCACTCATCGGAACTATGTTCTGAATGCACCGAAGAAGTTCGGCCGTTTCCAAGCTTACAATAGACAACGGTGCATAGCAAAGGTTTTGAGCTATGGTTTTCGTTTCTCCCTCATTCTTCCCCTCCCTCCCCCTCCCCCCCACCTCCTCCCCCCTCCCTTGTCCCATTCTCATCCCTCCAACAATCACTCTCACAATGTGTACGGAATATGTTGGCAACACAGGGCGCACCTAAAGCAAATTTTACGAGCATCAAATTTCGTCAAAAACATTGCTTAAGCTCGATACCTCATCTCACAATTAAAAGTACGCAGAGAGGAAATTTCCGACTTGTGGGCACTGCTGAAAAAAATGGGTTAAGTGACATTGGAGCCACTGGAATTCCGCCTTTTTCAATTATTTCATACGATTTTTTAAAAATTTTCGCACCGCCACATCTATTCCCCCTCTCCCCTCCCTCCATTGCCCACTTTGCTCTTATCGGTTGTTGATGTGCGACTCGCACTGTGCATACCAAAGCAACTGCTTTAATTAAAGGACAACGGTGAGCGTGTGCCAATCTGTAATTATCAATTATAATGTTCCATTGTACGCGTACGCTGGTGACCGTGGGCTGAGTATAACTACTTTGCGGGAAAGGTCGAATTGCATAGCGCATAGCATCGCAGCACATCGTATAAACGCATAGCAAGCAGCCTTCAAAACACTTTTCAGACGCCTGCTTAGCACACTGTTTGGGTGGACGTGCACTAAAACACGTAAAAAATCAATTCGGCTCACGATCACTATTCGGTAGGCATTCCCCCGAACATAGCCGACAATAGGTGGATTGTTATGCAAAAATGCAATGCAATGCAGACATGGTTAGAGTTGCCAAGAAAACGAGAAATGCATTGGAATGTATGTAAGAATCTTATAAGGAGAATAGAGCGAGGCGTTTCCAGTGAAGGGTTACCATACGCTGCTCACCACTTAAACTGATTCGGCTCGCTCTCGAATACGAAGCAATCGCGGATGACTCAGCTCAAATAGACATTTACAACGAAGAAACTGAGAAAAGATTTAATGATACCAGCGTTCGCAATTTAGAGCATTATTTTACAACCAATTGTACTTATTTATACATTTCAATAACCTTTTTTTCATTCGGTTCAAGAAGAACAAAACAAGAGAAGATAAGAATTAAACGTTTGATGAGATCTTTACTCTATTTTTCTGCATAAGAAGTTTTACTCCTTGTTTTCGAATCATTACCACTAATATCAGTAATTACTCGCAGATAGTCATGCAATATTATAGTTACGTTGTTCTGCTTAGATTCCGATTAAAATTCGCTTTCGTTTGATTTTATCGTCGCGGCATTTGTTTAGAATTTTCCATAGTGCTTATTTTGTTATTTTAGAGTGACGCTAATATTTTGTCGTTTTTGAGTGAATTTCGCTCGTTAAAAGCTCCTTTTCGATATTCAGTCATGAAATATCACAGCGATAAAAGGTTGTTGCCTTGCCACTTGCCACTTTGTTTCAATAAACTAGATATCATTACGAGTTTATGCCCATAATTACATTCCAGAGGTAATTTTACCCCCGGCGGTCTCTTCCTAGTTTTCTTTTTTGTCGTCAACTCTCACAATTTCAGTGTGCAGTTATATACATGCCATACTGTTTCATCGATACTGTATTTTCATTTCATACTCTTCCAAACTAGTGTTTCGTGACATTGTGCTCAATTAAGTCCTTAGTGGAAGCTTTGACGAGGCGCGAAATTCACTTTTTCATTGGCCTGTCGATTTATTCGCTAAATTATCATCAACATCTAGCTAGGTGCAGCTCACGTCTGCGTTTTCCAAGCATCTTCAGCTTTCTACCTACGGGAGGTGGGGTGGTGAGGGGGGGGGGGGCATTCTTGCAAAATAAAAGCGTGTTCGTTATTTAGCATCGCTCAAGTAAAATGATGTCAGCGTTTGGCATGTCGTACAGCGCTGCAACAGTACAGCGTTGCCGCTTTGCTTTGAGGAGTTGCACAGATGGTCGCAGCTCCTAGGTGTTTTACCCAGTACGTGCGGTCAGACTGCTAGTGTAGATTTCTTAGTTTTAGATTGCTGAATTCCACTATATTAATTTACTAAGGTAGGCCACCATTATGATCACCGTGATCAGCAAAGCCGCAAACAACAACGAATGTCTCGCGTCGATAGTCCATCACATCCTAAGACAAAAATCAACTGGAGCAGAATAAGTGGAATTTAAAAAAGTGGGCTTTTGTTCGATGCATTATTCCACTATAAATTGTGCCTCCTATACTGCTTTTGCTGTACAGCACTACAAGACAGTATCCTAAAAAAGGTGGATACCAAAATTGCAGGAAACGCTAGAAATGAATTACGGGATGATAGCAAAAGAAAAAATAAAGATGTGACAAGTTTTTATGCCACAAACAGTTATATTCGGTGCTAATGCATTCTTACTGATGTTAAGCAAGTAAATAGTGGAAGTGGTATAAGTTCAATAAATTAATACTTAATCTTCTTTGTTCTTAAGAGCACATTCGCGCACTGATGCGTCTTCGCGGTGCTGTTCACAAAATCCCTCCAGAAGGCACAACTGCTAAAAATGTGATTACTTATGTTTTTCCATTCCTCATGAACCTCTTCTTTCGCTTTATGTATTTGATGCAGCAATTCTAAGCGCTCATATTTCGACCTTCATCTTCATCCACCCAGTAGCAGATTTTACAGCCATTGCACCCAGCTAATTTATCGCAATTGATCTGAAGATCGATCTTACCTTAAAAGCGCGCGACTTCTAAAAATTTACGGAAGGATATTAAGGATATGCTGTAGAATTAAATGGGTGTGGGTTCCTGACTCGGCGTGCAGGCCTGTAAAAGAGATTCCACAGAAGAACAGATCCTGAAAAACCAAAGTGAAGCAGACAATCGGAAGAAAAATATACCGTTATTCAATGCCGTTAAAACATACCGTTAGTCACCTCTATTTCTAACGTCCCTGCGAATTAGACTCATTCGAGGGTGTGCAAAAGCAGAGGAAGATGATCACTCTTACCTAACGCTATGCTTCAGAAGATGACCCTAAGAAAACGCAGATCTTAAGGATTTGCAGCTGTTTACCTAACCTAGCACTTTCCGTTAGGACAGCCACATTGCCCACAACGCTGATCTCTTCTGTGTTCCCCGAAAGCTTTCGTTGTAAGCTGTCAATAAACTTTCACTGTCATTTGTTATGCGATGTGGAGGAAAAACATGTTAAAGCCTTTCATTTTAGTTGTGCGACTTCTTACTTGCTTTTGCTAATACGTATTTTTAAGTATTCAGCAGCTCAATTAATCAATCAGGCAGTCAGGCAATCAGCTATGAATAAGTTATCATTGCTTTGCTTGTACTAGACAGTGACCAAAAATGCTTAGTACGGCTAAGATAGCAGCTCTCGGTCGATCGAAGCGATTTTATTGGATCAGTGAAGCGATGAACGATAATGAGTGAACACAATAGACATCTGTCTCTTTCATCGAACGAAAGGTAAACTGATCGACAAAGAAATACGGTCACTTTTCGAGGGGCACTGCGAAACGGAGACGAATAGCGTCCGTTTGAATTATTCAGCTAATCGACGGCAGCAGCACAATTCAGCGCTCTATGAAAGAGTGGCTCCACAAAATTACTGAGCGCATTCTGTCGTGCTTCTTTGTCCTCAGCAGTAAATTACGTACGCTTTAACGATAATACCTCAAATGGCTCATTTCAACGTTGTTCAAATTTCCAAACACTGCATTAAGTTTTCGAAAGAAACATTTTTGGA
>JPKZ01002435.1:121034-137302 GCA_000803305.1 Toxocara canis
GTGGGGTGGTGAGGGGGGGGGGGGCATTCTTGCAAAATAAAAGCGTGTTCGTTATTTAGCATCGCTCAAGTAAAATGATGTCAGCGTTTGGCATGTCGTACAGCGCTGCAACAGTACAGCGTTGCCGCTTTGCTTTGAGGAGTTGCACAGATGGTCGCAGCTCCTAGGTGTTTTACCCAGTACGTGCGGTCAGACTGCTAGTGTAGATTTCTTAGTTTTAGATTGCTGAATTCCACTATATTAATTTACTAAGGTAGGCCACCATTATGATCACCGTGATCAGCAAAGCCGCAAACAACAACGAATGTCTCGCGTCGATAGTCCATCACATCCTAAGACAAAAATCAACTGGAGCAGAATAAGTGGAATTTAAAAAAGTGGGCTTTTGTTCGATGCATTATTCCACTATAAATTGTGCCTCCTATACTGCTTTTGCTGTACAGCACTACAAGACAGTATCCTAAAAAAGGTGGATACCAAAATTGCAGGAAACGCTAGAAATGAATTACGGGATGATAGCAAAAGAAAAAATAAAGATGTGACAAGTTTTTATGCCACAAACAGTTATATTCGGTGCTAATGCATTCTTACTGATGTTAAGCAAGTAAATAGTGGAAGTGGTATAAGTTCAATAAATTAATACTTAATCTTCTTTGTTCTTAAGAGCACATTCGCGCACTGATGCGTCTTCGCGGTGCTGTTCACAAAATCCCTCCAGAAGGCACAACTGCTAAAAATGTGATTACTTATGTTTTTCCATTCCTCATGAACCTCTTCTTTCGCTTTATGTATTTGATGCAGCAATTCTAAGCGCTCATATTTCGACCTTCATCTTCATCCACCCAGTAGCAGATTTTACAGCCATTGCACCCAGCTAATTTATCGCAATTGATCTGAAGATCGATCTTACCTTAAAAGCGCGCGACTTCTAAAAATTTACGGAAGGATATTAAGGATATGCTGTAGAATTAAATGGGTGTGGGTTCCTGACTCGGCGTGCAGGCCTGTAAAAGAGATTCCACAGAAGAACAGATCCTGAAAAACCAAAGTGAAGCAGACAATCGGAAGAAAAATATACCGTTATTCAATGCCGTTAAAACATACCGTTAGTCACCTCTATTTCTAACGTCCCTGCGAATTAGACTCATTCGAGGGTGTGCAAAAGCAGAGGAAGATGATCACTCTTACCTAACGCTATGCTTCAGAAGATGACCCTAAGAAAACGCAGATCTTAAGGATTTGCAGCTGTTTACCTAACCTAGCACTTTCCGTTAGGACAGCCACATTGCCCACAACGCTGATCTCTTCTGTGTTCCCCGAAAGCTTTCGTTGTAAGCTGTCAATAAACTTTCACTGTCATTTGTTATGCGATGTGGAGGAAAAACATGTTAAAGCCTTTCATTTTAGTTGTGCGACTTCTTACTTGCTTTTGCTAATACGTATTTTTAAGTATTCAGCAGCTCAATTAATCAATCAGGCAGTCAGGCAATCAGCTATGAATAAGTTATCATTGCTTTGCTTGTACTAGACAGTGACCAAAAATGCTTAGTACGGCTAAGATAGCAGCTCTCGGTCGATCGAAGCGATTTTATTGGATCAGTGAAGCGATGAACGATAATGAGTGAACACAATAGACATCTGTCTCTTTCATCGAACGAAAGGTAAACTGATCGACAAAGAAATACGGTCACTTTTCGAGGGGCACTGCGAAACGGAGACGAATAGCGTCCGTTTGAATTATTCAGCTAATCGACGGCAGCAGCACAATTCAGCGCTCTATGAAAGAGTGGCTCCACAAAATTACTGAGCGCATTCTGTCGTGCTTCTTTGTCCTCAGCAGTAAATTACGTACGCTTTAACGATAATACCTCAAATGGCTCATTTCAACGTTGTTCAAATTTCCAAACACTGCATTAAGTTTTCGAAAGAAACATTTTTGGAGCTCACACACGCATACTTCCATCACGCAGCACTCGGTTTATAGCAAACTTAAGTAATCAACAAAACATAATTTCTTTTGCTCAGTACAAAGATATATTGCAAAGTGAGATATTACATACTTTGCCGTACATTTTTGGCTTGTTTTAACTATAACGTATATCACTTTTAAGAATTTATATAGCGCTAGCAAAACTTTCTAAGCCATTTAAATGCATAAGCTCGCCATTCACAAATGAGATTCAATATTTGAAATTTACATATCATGAAGATGAAGCTTTTCTTACACCTTTTACACCCCAATGTACGACGAATAAACTATGCAGATTGGTTCGAAAAGGTTAGCATTGATTTTGATTATACGAAAGCACATGAAGAACTGGCGAAAATTTTATCTCACTTTCAGTTACATCTTTCTTCCGTTTATCTCGCTGCAAAATCTATGAAAATATTTGTATGGCAAAGAATTCGTAGAAATTTGAGAAAGCTCGCTTTCTAACGGATAATCCGTAATTGGCGCGAACGAAAGAGGATAGGATTTGTGAAGACACTTAATCAGCGTTGTATTGCCCACTTGAGCCATTCAAGTTTTGTGGGAAAAGGCGTTTATCTGATAAGTTGTACCCAACGGAAGACAAATAGTTGAGAACAGGAGTCCAGATCTTGTCGAACAACTATTCTCACAGGTGGAATAAAGTTTATACGAAGCGAAACAACCATAATTCGTATGTGACCGGCAAGGTAGTGGCGATGTACAACGCAGAGATAAAATTATTGCGAGAAAAAATTGTGTCGAAAGGGCAACATTTTTACGAATTTCACAATAATGAAGAAAGCAAGCATTTGATGATTAAATAAAACTTCCTGTCGATGATTTTCACCAAAAAGTATTTATGTGTGGTATGTGTGTAACGTAACAAATACTCAATTATTGCTATAAGTAAAGCATTATAAATGCGGAAGAAAAGAGAAACGATCAAAGAGTCAACAAAAAACTTGTTCATCGTGAAGCGTCGCAGTAGAAATTCCAGGTAGTGATTGCGTTTACTAGTTGTCACTGATGGCTATGCGCGTCTTTAGTGTTGCAACGACTTCTATCACATATACGCATCTCTTCTCCTCCTCCACCCGCATCCGCGGCTCCCATCCAGTCGCGAGGGACGAAGACACAGGGGAGTACCACTAACAAATTCCACGAGTTCGACAAGGACGGTTTGAGATTTTTAAAAATTTACATGACAAACCGCCTGTAAACATAAATTGCCAAAAGCAGTCTCGAGAAAATAAAAGCACATAGTTTTTGCAAAATATTCGCATAACTTAATGTTTTCTGTCCGACAATCATGACCGAAGGTTCTTGATCAGAATCTAACGACGAGCAAAATTTAGTGTAAAAACGGTGAGTCGAAAAATTCTCAGAAAATAAGCCAACGTCTCAGTGTGACTGTTGTGCATATAAATGTGTAGGCTACTTGATACAACGTTTAAAGGCTTCTTCAAAACACAGTTCATGTTGGCGTTATACCTGCAAAGACGCGCGACGACTCATCTAGAATGAATTCATTCATTCCCTCAGTCACCTACTCAGTTGACCTGTAGCATCATGGGATTACTTTCTTGAAAACCTTTCAGCTTTCAAAGTAGGCATGAAAGAATACCATTCATTACAAGAAAACGTGCCTAAGGAACAGGCGATGATCTGCTGTAGAACGCAGTTTCTTACATTCTTGTAACCTGTTGTATGTAGCTTAATACCAATTTGCTACTTTACAGCATACGTTGGCTTGCGCGATGTGTCGAACGTAAATATCCTCCCACAGGCAATGTGGTAAGCAGAATTCTTTAGCGTTTGCATTAGATAAAGACGAACACAAAGTTGCATGAGCTTGCAGTCCATAAAATGTCCCACGTTTCCACCGATGGTCTGTTTCAAACTTTCGTTGCTTGAAACCTTTTCGCCTCACAACACATCAAAAAGCATTTCTGATGCACATGGTGAGCCGTTCATCTTTCGCATACTTTTATCAGCAAAAACATAACTTCGAACTTTATTGGGAATCGCTTTTATTTTTAGCTGAAATGTGGTATATGTAATGTGACCAATATGCTCAATAAGACATGATCGTAGGGTTAATAAACAAATTACCGCTTGTAAAAAAATTAGAAACATGAGCCACTCTTAGGTTGCTCAACGGATCTTTCCTTCTGCCAAACTCGGAAATGAGATCGACTCATAGATCGGAGCAGGCACAAAAAAGATCACTCCGCAGCAGCAGCTCTACAGTGATTATTCTTTCAGTGTATGTGAGTAAAACCTTGCTTGAAAGTTCCAAATAATTTTGCAAAATATTTCAAACAACAGGGCAATAAATTGTTTCTAAATTCTTTAAAAGTGCAGTTTTTAAAAGTTCCATAGTATTTATAATATTTATGTAATAGGTAGACGTCAGGACCTACGGTTAAGATACAGTATTCGTCTACAGGACGAAAGAAAGAGAAAACGATGAGGCTATGACCTAAGCATGAAAATCCTCAAAAAGACACAGCATCTGCTCAAGAAAGGGAAAGAAACAACAAGGAATATAACCTTAACATAGCGATCATCTGAAAGAAACAAGTATCCGATTTGGTCAGACGTTAACAGTTGACTTGTACTGCGGGACTTTCGACGTAGCTCTCGTTGAAATAAAAAGTCAAAAAGTTAAACTGACCGACGGAAAGTTTACTTTGAATCGTAACCACATGACAGCAGTAATTTTTCCATTTGCTGCCCTACTTGACAGCTCAACCCCCCCCCCCTCCGCTACCAGATACTGAGAATTGTGAAATACCGAGCAGTGACATTAGCATTATAGTGTTTGACATAAATTATTACGTGAGGTGCTTAAAAAGAAGCAATAAACAAAAGCACTGTACATCAGTGTCATAATATAAGAAATAAGTAAAGCGAGGTTTGGGATATCAAAAGAAACAAGTATCCGATTTGGTCAGACGTTAACAGTTGACTTGTACTGCGGGACTTTCGACGTAGCTCTCGTTGAAATAAAAAGTCAAAAAGTTAAACTGACCGACGGAAAGTTTACTTTGAATCGTAACCACATGACAGCAGTAATTTTTCCATTTGCTGCCCTACTTGACAGCTCAACCCCCCCCCCCTCCGCTACCAGATACTGAGAATTGTGAAATACCGAGCAGTGACATTAGCATTATAGTGTTTGACATAAATTATTACGTGAGGTGCTTAAAAAGAAGCAATAAACAAAAGCACTGTACATCAGTGTCATAATATAAGAAATAAGTAAAGCGAGGTTTGGGATATCATGCAAATTATCACAGGCAGAAAATGTAATCTAGCTAAGACACCACTGACATGAATCACTTTAAATTACAGGCGCAAAATTTTGGCAACTCACCTTTGTTTACAATTCGCAACAAATTACGGAATGTCCTTTATAGTTTTTTTTTAATATGGTACTTCTCTTTTCATATTTCTCTCGTTTAATACAAATTATAAAATGAAAATTTTGATGAAAAGAAATAAAGATTTCGACTTACTGACAATGCGAACACAAACACATCACTGCTGAGAGCTGCTCCCGTAATCTAGAACACTTGCCAGAAAGTAACGCACAACTGAATATATAAAGAAAGTCCATTTTACCACTAAAATATAGAAAAGCTACTTTTTCAGTTTCAGTCGCACTTCGACTACCCCTTCTCACCTTTTGCATGAGAAGTGGTGATATCAATAAATGTTTGTGCTTGATAGAACAGCACAAACTTGGAAACCGGGTGACAGTTTCATGCATTAGTTTCTCCCGTGGTCGACAAAGACTCTCTGGTTGCTTTTTCTCTCTATTTCTCTCTTGTGTACAACTCTTTTATATAAGGATGCTATTGGTGCGTTAAAAATGCTTTGCACTTTATTTTTTCATTACGTTCAAGTGATTGACGCCAAAGGCAGCAGTAGAACAAAGTAACGCGTGGAACACCTGACTTTTCAACGTTGCTTCCGAACGACTCAAAATCTAATACTTTAAGGCCTCGACATGTTCTAAAGGAACATCTGTTCAGCTTAAAAGCAATATAATTCCAAGCAGATCGCCATAGGTCGGCACCAATTTTGCAGCCACCCGCCGTCAATCGCTTGGCTGCGAGTCCCGTTTCACGCATTTGCTAATGAGTTGTGCATCTATAGGTATGCATATTGTTCAGCTGAAGAAGAACATGGCTTGTAAATGAACAATAACTTAAATGAACAAAGATCTTGAACAATAACTTAAACTAAAAGATTACCTGCATCAAGCAAGAATGTGAACGCACCCGCTCGACTAAAAGTTTGCCTCTTTCGGTAGAGCGGAATTGTACAAGATAAGCTTGAATGTTTTCAATAACCAGGATTGGATGGTCAGTATCAAGCTCATGAAATAATTCAAAATATGTCAAATGATCGCTCCAAACTGCGAATTCTTTGGGGCAACAGATCATGATGGAACAGTATCTAGAGCTGATGGATAGTTCTTCAAAGTTAGCTTTAGGTATCGAGCTGTAGAAGAACTGATTCATTTAAAAATGATAAATGCGCATTTAATTTCACTCAACAATGGTTGTTAGAAGTAGGAATCTACAAATATGTTAGAAAACAGAAAACCGACCTGGAAATGCAAGTGGCCACCAATATTATTGGGTGTTATAAAAGTACCGCAAAATTGAGCGTTATGGTCGCATATGCTTCGAACATAAGATTAGCTGCAAGGTGTGGTGTCCTCATCAATACATCGCTTTTAATTCTCATAAATGTTGTGCATAAAAGTTATGCGCGATCCATAAATTTATTTGACTGGTGATATGATTTTACATTATATAAGTAAGGGGCGCATGCTACTGCTAAGAATCCCGCTGCGCGCCGAGAATATCTGTAATGAATGACAATGAGCTGGTGAGAAAAATTCCAGAACAGACATAGCTTGATCTGTTCTGTAACATGGTAGAAGTAGGAGAGGCTGATTTTCATCAAGATGGACCAGCCATCTAAGAACATCTAAGAACTTCGGAAGCAACTGAATGTCAAGAACTGGACGCAAGATGAGAGAAGCTTTCACAACAAATGAATGGTGTTTTGGAGTGAAGCTGAAATAAAGCTTAGTGGCATACCTGCTCTGTCATTTACGTATCAGCGATGCGGGACTTTGCACTCACCATTTACAGTGCAGAAATAACAGTCTATTTAAGCTAATATTATCGAGGCGATGTCGAATAAAAAATTGTACAAAATAAATGGTGGTTAAAAGAAGATGAAGAAAAGCGAAAAAAAAAGAGCGAGAAATGCACTTAGTGCAAACGAGAAAAGCACTGTGATATGCATGCGAAACGTTGTAACGCGAAAACATTGTAAAACGCTCGACGAATCGAAATGAATATCTAAAATGATAGACTAGAGAATAAGCTAATCGCGAAAACTAAACGGTTGATTAAATGACGATTTGAGGCGCAAAACGAAGCGATTCGCCTCAAAACAACAATAAAACGTGAAGAATGTAGTAAATTTTTTTTTGCGCGAACCGTTGTTTTCAAATTGTCAGTCAATGCTCATTCATTATTCACAACGAATAACAACACCTAAGTTTTGAGGCCAAAAGAACTTTAGTTTCGATAAGCAACTTTCGAACTTTGCTTTTAATATGTATACTTTAATTTGTCAATTTTCGGAGTCATATAAAAAGGTAGTGAGCAGGAACGCCAATAATATCGCCTATAACGTATAGAATGTCTCTATTTTCGTAATTGTTTCCTAAAACGCTCCTCTTATAACATGTAATCGCAAATCCAACTCATTGAATACAGTTCAAGCTGAAAAATGATTTGCACCACGCTCACACGTTAGGCCATGACTTTAGTACAACTTGCATTCAAGAGTATGAAGAGAAATGAAGTTGTTTTTGATAACAATACAGAACGGCGATATAACAAGAGAGGCAGAAACAAAGAGTTAAAACGCATAACGATGAGAATTTGGGCGGTAATCGATTACCCTTGAAAACTGAAAACAAATATATGATTGGCAGCTTGAAGTAGCAAAGATTGTCAGAGTATTCACATCTACTCGGCTCTCATGCACCTTTTCATCCGGCCATTCATTTTGATGAACCATCACCGACGACAAATAGCAAAGATACACATCCGTTTTAGCACCTTCGTTCGCGCCCTGCCAAACCATCGACGTGCACTATGAGGATAGGATAATTCAAAATAACACATTCAACATTTTTAAGCCACAAGCTCATTTCCATGAACAAAACGGTACTATGTGAGAATGCTCAAAAAAGCAAATATTCGGTTGGGAAAGTATACATGCAAAGAGGTGACTACCTCACTTGTGGCATATTCGACTGTAATTGAGAAAGGCAAAGCGCAATCGGTAGCTTATACATAAGGCAATCATCAAATTACCATAAAAAACTAGCGATGCACGCCTTTTTGACGCCAAAAGAAGCTGCTGGTTGGCATTACAAGAAGGCGTGGAGAACAGAGACGCTCAGGGGAGGTCGGCGCCTCATCGAACGGCGTTCGCTCGCAGACGGAATCCGAAAACAATTCGCTCATCAAGTGCCACCTGCGTTGTCTATGCGGTTGTCTATCGGTAACTACTATCTGCAATGTTTCGCATTTCTGGAAGCATCGCAAAGGAGATCTGAACAATGATAGCTGCGCCACTATGCATACAACAATACGCATTCACCACAGTGATACAACACCGATCACCACAGACTATTTCTTTGGTCGAGATGTCAAAATTCGATTGTTGGTCACGTGCCACAGCAATCTCTAGCTGGTATTTCAAGGAAAAAAGTTTGTACGCATCATGGAATTCGCTTGCAAACTTTTGTAGCTTGCATCTTATATCTTATGGAGTGGATACTGCTGCAGTTAACCCAAACGAATTGCTTTATTAGAGCGTCAGCACCGATACGAATGCGATGCACTGAAAATTATGATCAATTACTCGCTTTGGGAAGTTGGCTGGTCGAGTTAGTAGAGGTGTTCGTGCGATGCACAGGTATGTGTTAAAATGAAAATTTCAGTGGAACTCCATGAAATGACAGTTCAGAAGATCGTTTTCCAACAGCATCTTTCTTTCTTGAAAGAATGTTCTCACACAGTGCGATCAAGAAGAGCTCGAGTGTTCCGGTAAACATTTCCAGTGCAAACTCATGAAATTTAGAAAAATAAGGAGGAGATTCTGGCAAGATTAGTTTGTGCCTTGAGCTTGAATTTATGGGGGGGCCTAAGTTCAAGCTCAAGGCATAAATTAATCTTGTCTGAAAAAAGATACTTATGAAAAAGATACTTAGTTTTAAAAAAAAAGATACGTATTTTTAAATTTATGTATACGCATCGAAATAAATCACAAAATATATTATAAAACACAAAATATATACATACATATATATTAAAACCTCTTATAGCAATCCAAAAGACATTGGCATAGCGTGATATATCATGACATACTGACAGAATATGTCTTTTGAGAGTACACTGAAAGAAAGCGCAGCGTCCCCTTCAACTTTATTCCAAATTTTTAGATCCATTTCAACGTTGTTAACGTGCCGTTCGAAGCGTTTCATTTCACTTAGAGGCATCATCATTCCTACGAAGGTCCCCTTCACTTATTGTGATAAATGGAAAGGTGCCAATTCAGAAATTTTCGCACTTTGAGAACCATCACAAAGCTCCGGATAAGTACCTCTGCGATTGAACAGTTTCGGCTTCCTATAAGGGGAACTTTACTAGACGGTATAAGGAAAAGCTTTATCTAAATTTGTATTTCGAGAAAAGATGAAGAAAGAGGGGTGGAAAGGAGCTCCAGTCCAGAAGAGAGGCTTTTAAAGAATAAGAATAAAGCGTGGTGTGACACGTCAGTGGTAAATCTGAGAGAAAGCTGAACTAAGAGGGTCTAGGACGCCCTCACGTTTAGACGAAACGACTGAATTGGATAGCAGATTCCCTTGATAGGTCTGAATGCAAGGATTGTAGTATTTTCAAACTGGCACACGCATTGACATTATTGAAGAGGTGCAATAAGGAATTGTGAAGACAACAGTGACCATAAAGTTCAATAGAGTTCAAAAAGAGCAATTTCGAACGCTTTCTCATTTGTCGTCAACCCGAGTTAGTCCCACATAACAGCGATCCGTTTTATCCTAACGAAATCAATCTTGCCCTTGTTAGAATTTGCGTAACGATGCATATCTCCCACAAAACCCTGTATCTAGTCGAGATCATAATAAAATCGCAGACAAAAACAATGAAGCCAACAACCATGGACATCCCTCTCTGTTTCTACTAATTCATTATGAGATTTCCAACTTAATCGAATTTAAAATTTTTTAGTTCAGTTTTCCTTCATAAAAACGGCAGATGTGAAAGATGGAAAGCATTGGTAATAGAGATTGTATTATATGCCTCGCATGAAAAAAGGATTGAGGAAAATGCTGTATGAGCAGTAATCATTACGAACAGTCCGAAGACACTGTCTATAGGCAAATCACGTGGTAATTACTAGCGGCAAAAATGCCAAGTAGCAATCAGAGATACTCGAGGAGTCTAGTTATCGCCGTTTAGAACTACCCGAATCAGTGCTTCAAACAAACAATTTTAGCTGAATTTCAGAACCTGGGAACTAGTCTACCTCATTTTTAAATCTATAACAACAAAAAAAAACCTATTACAAATTATGCCTTTGTTATATTCTAGAGCACAGCACGTCGAGCCATGCTTTTGTGGGCTAACTTCTGAGATGCGACATAAACAGTGCTTGAGGAACACTTTTGTATGGTTGTGAACTTCTTCGCCATAACATGCTGAGTCATGCTGTGCTGTATGTCTCTGCGGTTTATTAAACTGCCGCCTGCCGTATTCGTGCGCTCATTTCACCGTGCTATACGGTGATATGCTGAAGTATTGCACTGATACACTTATATATGAACGTTCTTTATTCTTATGCGGTCAGATAACATGCTTTTAAGGTTCTGAATGTGCAGAGTGAAATCAATTAAAATCAGCGCATTCGTTGTTACGTGTCGAACCAACAACTTCATCGATCTCAAGCATTTGCGAGTGGACAGTGAACTTAAGAAATCAACTTAGACAGCGTTTGTTTCATATTCTTACTTCCGCCACCAAGTAAATCTTACTCTGAAAAAGTACCCTTTGAGAAAGTTAAGATTTAATAGAAAATTTTTTGAGTTCTCAGCATAAATTTAGCTTCCATAAACGTTCTCTTCTCTCCTTTTCTCTCTCACAAAAAGTTCCGATCTTTTTTTCAAAAATGCAGCTCATTTGCGAAATGTTTAGCTAGTGAGTTGTAAGACAGCGATTTTTCAAGTGGTTTTCTGAAAATATTTAAAAGACACAAAGGAACGAACGCATACAGAATGCCATGATCTCCGCACGCATAGAAAATGCGCACACGAACACCATAAACGCCTCAATTCAGTGCACAACATCCTCGCAATTTGCTCCTTATTTCAAGTTGTGACAGTTCACATAGGTCTCCTCTTTCTACCACGTCCATTTTTTTAACCAAAATTCCATCCCTTCCTTTTCATATTTCTAACAGATTAAAATGCAACACTTCCGGGGTGCTTGAATTCGAAGCTTCACAACATGCTTTTGCAGAATTATCTTTATGCTCTCTTTGCAGAGACGAAAACGCGTTGTAGGTGCATCAGCTGGTATGTTTGTATGCATCCCATGCACGTGTGCTTATATGTAAGTATGCACCCATATGTGCTCGCCTCTGCAATTGTTTCAACTTATATATAAACTAGAGATGCTACAGAGATGAGTGAGTTACGGTAAGCATAACCTATGGCACTGTGAAAGGCAACAAATAATACTCTCTTCAGCGAGTGATCGCGTTCTGGATGCGCTGTAGAGCGTGAAACATAATACTTCATTTGGTATTCGAGAATTTATAGAATCAGTTGAGCAGCTTTAACTAAAGTAACGGAAAGAGCATATCTTGCCAGCCTTTGGCGTGCTTTCGAGCTCGTTCTCGCCAGTGCTTCACAAGAAATAAACAAAGAAATAACAGGAAATGGCTACCACAAACCCATTACTTTTGATCGGAGTATTGAGAATAATCTGGAAGTTTCGTCTTTTGTCTCTTGGTTGTATCTTTGTAGACAAAGGCGGTGTGCCAACAATCCATGATCTTAGGCAATACGTCATTGTAATTTCTGAGCGACTTCTGAGGCTAATATGTCAACATAACTTTTTGGAAAACAACATCGTATGACTGCGTTTTAGTTGAGAAATCATGAGTAAATAAAAGGAGTAAACAAAATGGAAGTACGCTCAGATAGCTAGCAAAACAGTGACCGGGTTGCGAATCCGAACTGTTGCCCTCTACTTCCAATATGCCCAACTGTGTTATGGAAAGGAAATGAAATAAAATTATTTCTTATATACCATCAGCCCCACTGCAAATTGTTTGCCAATATCTTATCATAAGCGCACATTCGAAAACAACAATGTCGACCGACAGTGGCATCTGTAGTTTGCATCACACAATGAGCTTATCGTCTTACAATGTTATTGCCAGCGATGGTAGGTGCTTTCTGAACGCTCGAAAGATTAATTTCGTTGTGTGCTAACTTTGGCTAGCTGAATAACCTCAGATTTACTTTCTTACAAAAGCTCTAAATCGAACAGTAATTTAGTGCAACTGCATTCAAAATTGAATTTGAAAAAGGCGAAAATCTGATGAAATCGGATTTGTGCGAAGACGCAACCGTGCGACATCATTATATGGGATGCGCATTCCTTCGGCTAACAGTTCTTAGCCATCCAAGCAGCTAATTGGTCGACGTGGTGACGATAGCAAGAAGCATAATGAGCGCCCCATCACACATACAAACGATCCCTTAACGCACCGCATACGCCTCATCTTACTTCTTAATTGTGCCTATCCCTACCTTGCCTATCCTTCTCTGCGTTGCCTATCCACTATGTTGTGCTGACGGCCCATGGAGACGCCCACGGCAGGCACTCGCGACGCCGCACAATTCGCCAACTTCTCACACAACATGCATACAATCATCTTTTTCATTAACCCCTGCCAATTACATTTTGGTAAGCAGTAACTCACACCCTTGACTGTTTTATTTACAGACAAGCTTTAGCTCTTGTAACTTAGCTCTTGAATCTACTTAAGTGTCAGTAAAATGTGCACTAATATATCTTTACGACTGCTCGTAGCGCTGCTACAAGCAAGCATTTGCGTTTTGATAGGTAAAAGAAGCAGATTTTGTAAACTGAATTCATATATCTTCAGGAAATGGAAGTGGCATGCACAGTATATATGGAACAAAAAATGATGAAGCACTCGAGCTGCTGCTCTACAAGCGGAAGTACTGCTTTACTCAATCGGTAGCAACCGTTCCAATACACCGGCATCAAAGTATTTACTAGCGTATAAAAGTGGTTCGGTTTGAACAAACGAAATTCCTTGAATGAACTGAACAATTTGCATACTTTATGGAATTTATGAAGTAAAAAGGAAATTAACGAGTTAAATTAAATTAAATTAAATCAACATACTCTATGAAATAACAAAGAAAAGAAGAAGAGGCGACAATTAACGAATTCAAATGTGTTTAGTGCGAATTTCGTGGCAGCGGTCAAATGCTTGTTATTAATGAAAAGGCGTATCACAATTCAGCTTTACAACCTCTTTTATAATAAATATATTTCCAACAGATGAAATGCCTATCTTTTTCAGTTTGTAAGTTTGCCGAAATCCCCTATGAACTTTTCCTCGCTAAAAATTTTTGTCGAAATTTTGATGTATAGCATTTCAACAATTGCCGAGAGGAATATCGACTGTGTTTTCATCTTCAATGAAAAAAAAATTCGATTTTTTTAAGTAAAACTCATTTAGAAATTGGCGTGTGGCCTATGCATTAATATTTTGTTTGCCATTAAACGGCACAATCAGACAATATTCGTGTCCTTAAAAGATTCGTTCGATAATTACGAATTAACATGGAAAATACGATTTTGCGAGCAGAAGTGAAGAAAATGAGGAAATGAATACAATAATCGTTCGAAAGAGCACAAATCGTATTTAGCAAAACGTTGTGCTGCGATGAAAGACGTGAACGAAGAAAAGGGCTCGTATGCCTCAATGATGCACGCATATCTTGCTAACATCTTCTTTAATAACCTTTCTTCATATGAAGTACGCTAAAGGTCAACCCATAGAAATGCTCCAATATAGAATTTAAATCGTCATGCCTTAAAGCTAGCACATTTTATCGACTAACCGACCAAAAACTTTCATACCAATGAAAAAATACGAATGAGACAAATATGTCAAAAAGATGACGCGATATGCGCTTCCGCAATTTCGTATACCAGGTTAGCCGATTTGATAAGTCGTTAATTAATGACAATTGGTTTTAAACGGAAAGAATGCATCAATATGGTCAACTGATGCGATCGTCCGTATAAATTTTTATTAAAAGGCTTTTTTTTCACATAAACCTTTTTTTCACATAAACGTTGTGCTGCGATGAAAGACGTGATGAGGAAATGATTGCAAAATTCACGTAATATTGCAAAATTCACGTAATATTGCAAAATTCACGCAATATTGCAAAATTCACGCAATATTTCCAGTAGAGAATGTTCGTAATTCTAGCGCGCTGAGTCATTCAATGTGAAATCGAGTACGAACTTTGAACTTGTATAAGCTTGCATTGCCTTACAAACTTTATTGATTGATAAAATGTAACAATGGGAGAGGTAGGCAACCATTTAAACATAAATTAATATGCGCGCTGATATAAGGCTGACATCATTGAGTGTCGAAGATGCCAATTTGTTAATATATGTAAAAAGTGCTTACTCGGAAACGCAATAGCAAGTTCGAAAGTTGCATACTCTCAGTTTGTAAATCTACTTGCAGAAAAGATCGGAGAGCTGAAAAAGCTTATCGTTTATACGCTTTGAATCTACGCTGATCGTAACTGCTTAGAATACTTCCATTAAAATCTGCGATTGACTGCTCACGCTGTAATTTTTTCACAAATAATGTTAAACGCTTCAAGGATACTGGGCCTATCGAAAACGCATGGCAAACCATGTGCATGCACGTATGCATTCGATACCGATTCAAGCCTCTTCCTAACACGTTATATTTCACGTATCAGCGCCCTTTATGTATGAAAGGCGTCTACATCGTCGATTTGTTATGTATCCTAATTTATGCAAACGACTCAGTTCTAATTAGAAGCTGATTACGCAAGAACAAATGGCTTATGAATCACAGAAGCACTAAAATATAGAAAATCCACATAAGGCTCTTAAGCTGACATTGAGATTCTGGAGAAAAACGTTGTGGAAACGATCAAATACATAGCATATGACATAGAGGTCATTTGCCAGAGAAAATCGCAGTTTTTATAGTGCTGAAGCTTAGCTAACTTACTTGCTAAAGCAACGACATGTTATCATGCACGATAGTGACACCGCAAAATACGCATTTTCGTCTATCATAGCTCCACTGCCCGATCCGTTCTACAAGTGTTGGCATATAAAATGGAGAACGATTAGGCATGTCTAAACAACTGAAGAACAAAAACAGCTGCTCTTCATGATTTGTGAGACGATGGTGGTCAAGCGAGATGTTCATCAGATCAAAACTGCTTTCACTGCTCGGGCCCATTGTACTGAAAGTTTCTGAATATTTTTCAAAACTTTCTCTTCCTCACTTCGAAATTCATTCATGGAACAAAGCCGTTTGCAGAATTTTATATGTTAAGGGTTCAAATTTTTTCTCTGGGGAATAAACGCAGAAGTAAACGTTTTCTTGACTTTCTACCCGGCATATCAATTTTCATGCTCCATAGGTCGCACAGAAATTTATGAGTCATATGCAAATTCTGATTTGGAGCCTTTGCGATTGTACTTGCCCAGTTTCCTTTTTGTGGCTTATTTGGTTAACCTGCTGAAACTGGCACACAAACACACACACGTGTACATCGGATGGCGTGCTATAATAATACAACCAAATGACCTCACTTCAATTTATGCTGAAAATCATACAGCTGGAAATTTGCTGTTTTGAGCTGAATAGCCATTTCTTTCAAACACTCGCGATATTTAAAATAATCTCTTTTTCGACTCACCTGTCCAAGCAATTAAAGCAACACATATTTCTGAAAGCCTTTTGCGTTAATCAGCATCGCTGCACACTTAACCTTGCAAGAAATTCCTTTCATGGACTCTCGAAATTTGAATTTCAAGTTTCGCATCTATCCACT
>JPKZ01002437.1:4550-17631 GCA_000803305.1 Toxocara canis
AGGAGTGAACTTTTTCTTGTATAAAAGTGAAGCGTTATCTCGCTTTCAGCCAATGTTATGTACAACATACATTCGCATCCGTCTACGCTCAGCGCCAAGAGCCACTCTCAAGATAGAAGAAAAAATAGTCTCAAGATGGGAAAAAAAACAAGTGATTTTAAGACAAACGAAGCTTCAAAGATTGTAAGAAGTCAGACAAGCTGCAGATCGTTGTACACAACGGATCTACGAAGGGCTAATTAGATCGAGAAAGAGCCAAATGGACCATAAAATGCACAACAAACCTGCTATGAAAGCGCACTGAAAATACTGAAATATTGCTGCATACGATTATTTAAAAAATTTTTTTTGATATTGCGCAAATGCCAGAAACTCACTCCGATTGACTGCTGAAACTTCTTCATCGTTCCACTCGAGAACGTGACCGTAGATTGGCGGCACAGAAAACGTAACTCTCAGTAGCAACAATGCTGAAGTGCAAATGCAATGACTTTGTTAGCGATATTATCAAAATAATTTTGGAAGTGAAGTCAATAAATGGAAAAACCTTTGGCATTCTCGCTAGCTCAAGCTTTTCTTAGTAGCATCATTATAAGTCCATAACGATGCATTTCGGTTGCAAAAATGGCAACTAAGCGCTTTTGGCTGGTCGGAGGAATTTTTAGCGATGCAGATTGATCTTCGAGTTCGGCTTCAAAACGAATTACAATCGCGCATAATGAAATCAAAAACTCTTCCGAAGCATTGTGCACCATAGCAGAAGTTCGGATATCTCAAATTTCAGTTCATTTCGATGTATTTAATCAAAAATTTTGTAGAGTCAAAATAAGAAAAGTAAAAGCTAACAACATAAAGCATTGAAAAAACGTTCTTATTGCAGCGGATAAAAGTTCTGCTTACCAAAAAGCGAGCAGCCCATTCTAGGACGAGAGCATTAACGCGTTGAGCGACCGTTTGCAAACAAATATAAGGGCAGGCTCCTCAAAAACAAACAAGCTACTGATAAGGCACTGTCACGCGGTAACCGATTAACAGCACTCTACATAGAATTCAATAACTCTTTCAATAGCGTACAGTTTCAAGTAAAAGAAGAAGCCAAAGTCATTTACTTCGAAATGCAGTTAGTATTTCCGGAAGTTAGGCAGCTACTTCTATCTCGCTTCTGGCCATTTCATGGCCCAACTTTGCATACGTAGTCGGAGTTAGGAGCAAGATAATGTTTAAACAGCAAAAATTTCTCTAGGATATCAAGAAGTGAAAATTTTCTTTATTTGCCGCACTTGTTTATTAAGCCATAGGTGGCATGAAAGAGGCCTCATTGTTGGAGAAGACTGCCTTCAAATAGAAGTTCAGACGAAGTAATTGCGCTCTTTAAGAAAAGGCAAATAGATAATACAACCAAATTTCAACATAAAAGTAAGCGAAGCGGCAAAGGGATCGATAAAACATGTTGAGAGGAGAGGGAGGGAAGGGCTGGAAGGAATGAAGGCATTGCATGCTGAACGTGTTGTGCATGTTTTTACGTATAAAATTTCGTGTTTTAACATTTCAAGCATGAACCCCGCCTTTGTTAGTGCTTTCTTTCTTGCATCGTCTGCTTACGTCGTCATCTGTTTCGGAGATTTTTTAGTGGAGAATGAATGACGTGGTGGCGATCATCATATAAGAAGCGAGTGGAGAGTGCTGGGTCATATCATGCCTCGAAGTGTTTGGTGAAGGGATGCAAAACGAGTTTGCGGCAGATGCTGCGCGTCCTCCTTCACTAACGCACCGACGCGTGTCATTTCTCTCACCATCGTTGGAATTGTGTCTGGTTGTGCGCGAATAGTGTTTTTCAACGATATCGTTGGCCTGCTGGTAATATTGCTTATGACTACATGTATCTTTCTGTTTTTTTGTGCGATTTGTGCAATTGCAAAAGCGCATTATAATGGAATGCGTCCACGAGCGTGTTTGTTTGTATGAGTGACCCACGCGCGCCTGTGTGTGCCGCAGTTTCAACCGTTGCATCAGAAGAACCTATGTTGACAAAAATTCGCAGCATAACATGTGGATTTGCAAGGATCGCTAAACAAAATTTAAATGTGATTCGCAAAACTTTTTTTTGTATGTGTGACCCACGCCTGATTCGCAAATTCGCAAAACTCAACTACCTCATTTTTTAGTACGCTTATTGCTTAAATCTTCATTTGCAATTTGTCCCACCACAAATTTGTCCAATGGTGGGCTTCACACGCTGCAAAATGTTGGTGGGTGTAGTGGTGACTGAAGCTGACCCACAGCAGGATCATGGAAAGGGTGAGGTGATCTCATGTGCTCTGTTTCATCCTCGAATCGAGCAGGATTTTGCAGGTGAAGTGTGGTGATTTTACGAAACTCGTTTATGAGCCCAAAGTCCTCGCCATGGGCAATCTGTCGCCTCCAGAACATGTTTTTGCGCCTCCTTCGGTCGCTTTAAGCTCCATTTGCTTCCAGTGATTCCCGCATGTCGAGCGAGATTTGATTTTAATGAAGGGCTGTGCTTGCGCCGACGGGTTAATTTTGCTTCCTTATAGTTCTGTGTGTGAGATTAGCATCTCGGGGGAGGGTCGAGAAGGGGGTGCGGAGGTTGACGACCACGTACGGGATCTTAGTGTCTTCGATGGAATAATTCCTACCAGCTTTTTGGTAGTCGATATTGCTTCATAAAAGGACTCTGCTGGTCTTCATAAAGTGCCACTTTCAATTTTCTGCTGTTGCTCATGATGAATAAAAGCTTATGTTTCCTGACGATCTGATGGCAAAAGACAAAACAAAGCTGATCGCCGAGTGGATATATTTTTTTCATCTATACGACTCTATGTGACCACTGTTATTTTGTTGCTTTGTTCCGCCAACATCTGGTTGCACTTTCATCGTACTGCCTCTCTGTGAAGTAGTACACTTTTATCATAAGACAGGCTTATTACTGTTTTCGCTGGGTTTTGAAAAAAAAATATTCCGCCTGTCGCTTGTTCTGTGGCGAGGAAGGAATGTGCTTAATTGTAGCGGAATCCGTTGCAGCGCGGCACTAGAAAAGTGGCATTATTTAAAACTGAGTCGTTCGTTAGGAGCAGCATTTGATCAGTGACTATCGCTGAATGAAATATGAGATCCGTTTGAGGCATCTGGAATACGTAAAATTGGAAAAGCCGATGTCTGAAACGTATGCTTATTCTTTTTCTGCGACACACAGTGGGTTGCTGAAACTGACAGGTAAGAGGGTGCTAGAAATAGAGGCAAACCTCAAGAGGACATGACGATTTCTAGAATAAATTATACAATTGCTTAATTGCTCGAGTTGACTTTCGGCGATCATTAACCAATAAGGACAGTTACGGTGATTGCTTAATCACATAACTCACTTGTAGGTCAAAACCGCTTCGGAATGATTAGTTTTTGTGAAGCATGCTACGATGAAAACAGTGGTGATGATAACAGGTCGGATCAATATTTTTCGACGTAGATGAATACAATTTCGTATCAATTTAATTTTAATTTACATAATTTAATTTTAAGTTACATCGTTTGCGGTTAGAGTTCTGAAAATTCTTTGAAAGTTACCAACTTTCAGATAATGGCTGAAGGTGGCCCGCCTCCCGAGAAGAATGTTCCTCCACCAGCTTATAGTGACGTCTTCCCGGGCGAGCAAACAGTGGCGAAGATTTATCCGGGGATGCCCGAAGATAAAAGCGCCGAGAATGCGAAGCTCACAGATTCCGAAAAGAATGGTGGCCCATTGCCCGGGAAGCAACCTTTTGGCGGTGCTGTCTGTGATGTGGCATTAATCGTGAAAGCTGCTGATCTAGCTGCTAGGAGACACAGACGTCAAAGGAGAAAGGATCCTGCGCAGACTCCATTCATCAACCATCCGCTCGGTAACATTTGTGAACCACTTTTGTTATTTTAACCTTTTTTCTTCGCCTTTCACTCTCTGTTTTGTCATTCCCTTTTTTTCTCTGCTGTCTAATATGGTTTTCTATGAATATATTTTTATTTTCGTTCTGAGGAGAATCGTTCTATCATATCAACGATGCTGTTATGTTCATTGTATTCTGATATGTTCGTTGCAGTATATTAAGTTATAGGAGGAAAAAAACGATAATTATTTTTACTCGTCTGCGGGCGTGAATGTATGAAATATTTTGGCATTTGGCATTTGCGTGCTGTTGTAATCCGAGAAGTTGAAGGTTTCGGATGCGCGTTTTGAAGGTGTTGATTGCATATCAACTCATAATTATCAGCGAAATTCAAATCGCTTTGGCATTCTGGCGAAACCCAGAGCGAATCAGAGAAATGTTATTGTAGGCGTCGCATACATCTTAACCAACGAGGCAAAAGTCTACGACACAGCAACGATTGTAGCCGCAATTCTGCACGATATCATCGAGGACACAAAAACAACACACGAGGAGGTGAAGGAGTTGTTCGGTCACGAGGTAACCTTTCAGAATCGCTTTTATCTTCGAGTGCAGCCCTAGGTCATTTTACATTGGTCTGAAGACGTTTTATTTTAGCACGAACTATGCAGTTTTACTCATCAGTTAAAACAAAATCATTGGACGGAATTTGCATAACTTGAACGGTCATTAGTAATGAGCGAATATGTGGAGTCGGAAATTGCCTTCGATTGCTAGATTTGCGCAAGAATGTTCAGTTGTCTGCGACGGCTGAACAGCGTATGAAAGAGACAATTGCTTCATTTTTTTAACCGGTTCATCTCATTCTTGATATCAAACATTTTTGCCAGTTGACTTTACTGGCAGAAACTGACATTTCTATCAGTTTGAAGAACTGGCAGTTCATTCTTTACTCAACAAAGAATCGCCCGCAAAAATATCGCATTTCGATTCACCCAAACTGAAAAAAGAAAAGCGTTTTTTTCAGTGCTGATCTTACGTGGAAGAAAGATGCTTCCGACACCTGACAGTAAAAAGATTTTATCCTTGCAGAGTCGACTGAATCACTGATGCAACTTGAGATTATGTTCTGGAAGGAAAAATTTAAAAAATAATTAATAAGGAGTACTAAGATATCGAGGTGGTCTAAAATTGAGCGTTTTGAGTTGATAGCTGCAGCTGTGGCTAGTATCGCGTTGGACCACCTGGGGATCATTTTAGAGTCAGTGTCCTTATATATGGAATGTAGTTTGCGGACATTATCGGCGTCGTTCCAGTAGGTCACGAAGAGGTAACCTTAACCTTCAAACGGCTTCCCAGTAGCAAAAATTACTTTTTTTGCTAGTATAACCGCGCTTTAATGGCATTATTTTACGAAAAGAACAAGTCAGAAACATCGAATATGGAAAATTGATTACGACTTTGAATAGCGGCTAAATATTATTTTATTTCTTAGATATTTACAATTGTGAGCGAGTGTACGGTCAATAAATCGCTTCCGCCTGATGAGAGAAGAAAGAAACAAATCGAGAATGCTTCACTTCTCTCTCGCAAGGTGATGTAATGTTTTGCCTGTATCACTGCTGCATGGGCAATGATTACGAGTCAGAAAGAGCTCTTGTGAGAAAGAAAATATTGAACAGAATAGCGCACTCTGTATGCATAATTCACAGACGCAAATCTTGCCAGTTCGCGATGATGGTTGGGGAGCCTGCCGATTGGTGTGCTTCTGTAGTCGACGTCACTGGATTGTTATATCGACTTTTGCACATTAGAAATTTCATAGGGGTCGTGGCATGGAGAGAGCTCCAATAGGAGGAGGAGACATTGAGTTATAGTGCCTGAAAGTAGGTTTTCATCCTTTGAATTCGGAATGTTATAGGTGCAAATGTTGTGGCTTAGCACTTAGCACGTTCCATATGCTGTTTAGTGACTTTCGATGTAGAGCTCAACAAAAGTATTCGAACAGTAACTTCCGATAAATAAACGTAAATTCTATGTTTGCCTGTCTGTTTTTACAGAAAAGTCTTGCAGGCTAAACTGGTGGAGTTGGCTGACAAGTTGTACAACTTGCGCGACATCGAGCGTGTACTTCCGGCCGGATGGAATGGCCACCACAAGAAAGAATATTTTAAATGGGCAAGGGACTACGTTGCCAATTTAAAGGGAACTAACGAACCATTAGAAGTGGCACTGGATGACGTAATCAACAGGAACCTCAAATAACTTTCACTCTTAAATTTTCGTCTATATCAACCCAAAAAATTATAGCAGTATTATCTACGCCCTTGTTAACTATCGTTATTCGCTGGTAGTACCGTGTGCACAGCTATAACCTATATATCCGACTACTTGCCGCAAAGAGGGCGAATATGACTAGGAGCCCGCAGTTCGTCTCGTCGGGCCTGGGATTCGTCTCATCCTAAACTTCTCCCAAGATGGTTTCACTTTGATGGAATCCCTTGCTGGCTTGCCGTGTCTCATTTGTATATACTTTATATGCTGATAGTATGAACAGCGGTAAATAATGTTGATATGAAAACATCAAAGATTGTTGTGGTCGAGCTATCACCGAGTTGGTTATCACTGAGCTGTCAATCTTATACTGTTCGGCTACTGATTTTTCCTCAGACTAATAAAGGATTGCGTAGTAGAGGCGATCATAGTCGACGTCATTCCATGGCTCACTGAGGCACATCAGAACAACAACACACTGCTAGATACAAAAATTTGTCGGTTTTCGTGTCGCTGCTCTCATTTTTTTTCACAGAGATTTCTATTGTGCGTAGAGAACGCTTCACCTTGCGCAGCTATGTAATAAATCACGAAAAGCTCTCGGTTTTCGTGTCGCTGCTCTCATTTTTTTTTTCACAGAGATTTCTATTGTGCGTAGAGAACGCTTCACCTTGCGCAGCTATGTAATAAATCACGAAAAGCTGCCAAGCTACGTTTAGCTATGAATATACAAATAATTTTCCGCTAATATACTAAGGTTTATATCGCTGAGCTTTCAAGCATTCCTGTCTCTAACGCTGCACTACTTCCTAAATAAGTGGTTCGGATATTTTAAGCGGTGTTCAGAGATATCCCATGAAATCAAAAACACAGTCTGTTTCATTGATGGTATTTAGGAAGTAGGTACACTATGAACACCTTTCTCTTGTATTGGTTGCACAATACAGTTTCTAGTTTTGATGCTGAGGTCAAAGGCTATTTACTACAACGCATCTTTTTTGCACTTAAAGTTCATTCTCTTGTGACGAATGCAGTGAACCACCACTGCAGGTTCATGGCCTTCGTTAGGCATCAAATTTACGGTTCGTCGATCTGGGATGCTTTGAAGTTATAGAAGTACCTTTAATCCTACGGGTTCGCAATGGAAATACACTTTGTTGCATTGAGCTGGATTTAGGTTAGGATCTTTGATGGTCTGTGATCATCTCGCAAAAGTTCGTTCAACTGAGCAAAACTGAAATTGCATAAATGGGTGAAAGGATTCTAGTGATTTCTATTATGTTGTACTTCGTTTTTCTCATTGTACATCGAACGTTGTGAAAAGAATTTGTAGTAAATTGGCCTTCAAATGGTCTTCTTGAGAAAAACACTACTGGATTAAATATATATTTCATTAACATATTTACTTATTTTAGTCTCATTGAAATGAAGGTTTTCCTTAATGAGTAACGAAGGCTGGCAAAACATCGCGCAAATATCTATGTTCCTAAAAATGTGAGTTTCTTTAGCATTAGACGGGCGTATTTGACACCTTGTCGAATGATAACTCCATTACATATTTCTCAGTATACCTAATTCAGTGACAGCTTGTTGCAAATAGTCAACAGATGGGACAACACCTACTGCAATCGGATGTGACTCTCAGAATATAATGGGTGATGCTCTAGTTTTGCTGAAAGTGTCGAGTACAGCAGATATTCGCGAGGTGCCTCTCTGGACTAGCTGCGCAATTATTAAGAAGAACAATACTGTAATTTTAAAAAAAAGCAACAGAGAAAGGGTCTGATGGTCAAAAAAATTTCGCGGCAACTTGCAGCGTATATCATGTGGTTGTAACAAAACGAAAATAGGACGCGTTGTATGTGCCTAAGGGTGGGGCTGTTTTCTCAATTAGTATGCTCCTCGGTATAAATCATCCAGATTAATTAATCTGGGCGGGATTTAATTGAAGTAAAACGAAAACCACATTCTGACAGTTTCTTCCAGACACATTATTTACCTCCTTACCGAAATATCAACAGAAGACCGTGTTCTGGACTGTGCGAACAGAACTTTGCAATCACGCCAATAAAAGGCGCTAGCCAGAACTGAGGTTGGCTGATTCAGCAGAATCACCCACGAAACTGCGGTAGTCAAGCGATGAGTTCGTTGAGGCTCATGATGAGGAAGTGTATGAGTCATCTATACGAACGCACACATGTACACCTCTGCGGCAACGTTTGCCTCCATTTTGCATATAAATGTTTCTCCTCGTTTCCGTATCAGCCATTCCGCTCGGGACACGATTCGCTGCTTCTACCTTCAACCGAATTGCATGGCGTCGTTGAATAAACAGCCCGTCAATTTTTATGATATGTTGCTGTTGAATCTATTGTGTGCTATTCATATCATTCATCCCTTTCACTGCCGTTGTTTCTGTGCTTTTCGTGGAATTTACTTTTTATTACTGCTCGTGAGTGTAGTATGCGATGGTCATAGTTTGCAGTCGCGACATGCATTAGATGCTCTCTCTACCTATTCGAACTCCTTCTAGGTTGTGTTGTATCGTGCTTAGGATTACATTCAGCTGAACAAGGTAAATTCACGAATACTCGCGGATTTTTTTTGGTTTATTGCAATTGGCCAACGGTTCACTAAAACTGCTGTTGAACGCAGCAATCAAACTTTTGTAATAAAATGTAGCAAAGGTACTATATTTGGCATAACTATGTAATCTATACAAAACGAACGAAGCGNCAAAACGAAAAATGCTGAAGGATTGTCGATAGCATGTCGTAATCGTTGCTTCTACCTATTACTCTATCATTTTAATAGCAGCTTGGTGGAATTGAAAAAACAAGCAAAACATAAAACATCAGCGACCCAGAATATCACATCTGGCAGCATACATGCAGACATCGACAGGACTTTGATGGAAATTGAGTGTATTGAATATTCATCTCTTCTTCTAGTCTTTCGTTACTCTCTACTTACCGCGTGTCACATTATCTTTCCTCCTCTTTTATTCGTAAATCTGTTCACTTAACAAAAGCACATTTCCTCTTCCATTCGAGTTATCGTTGAAGTCTCTAACCGATTTCTTCATTCACTGACGATGTGCTTATTAAGAAACGAGCTGGTCGGCATGCAAATGCGTTGCTTTACGCAAGTTTTGCTGTTGGCTGCAATTGGTGTAGCTCTGGAATGCTATCGTGGAAGTAACCGCTACGACGAGGTGCCATTCCACTCGAAAACATGCCTGGAAACGCCACTCCACCAGAATAGATGGTGCATTAAAATAACGAATTGGAGCAACGTTGTTCGCAGTTGTGATGAGCTGAAAATATGCTCGGTAATTGAAACAAATTATCGCATATTCTCTAACACAAGCTTGCTTCCCTCAGGACGCAAACCTAGCTTCACGCGGGAAGTTGTAATACAATTCTCATTTTAAGGGAGATGTCGTCCATTTCAAACTTCCCCTGTTATGAGATGAGCAGGGGCCTTCATTCAAGATTACGCATCACCATATATATATTATATGTGTTATATATATATATATATATATATATAACACATATAATATATATATGGTGATTTAAGAAACATGATGCGCTGTTTAATTGGCGTTTAATTGCAGGGCCAAGGCAACACTTGCCTAAGAGGCAGGATATACGGTCAGCTGCGAGGAGAACTCTGTTGCTGCGACTCCGACTACTGTAATTCAGTGGCGCAACCAGCTGCATCGTCGACTACACTATTCACTGCATTCATAGCTATCGTGTGTTCGCGGCAAATGTGTTGATGAAAGTGCTCGTGTTGTCAAAAGAGTGTTAGTTGGGCCGTCACATAAGAAAGCATACTCGGTGTTGGCTCGCCCTGAAGAGCCTTTTGGGTAGTTCCCTAAACACAATGGTCGAGTGACTTGCTTCTGAATCATTTATCATGGAAGCTGTAACTTTCATAACTGAGAGAGTGACAAATGTTAAGTTTTGGTGAGCACCACTAAGATCTGGGCAGCATTCGCAAAGATAACCGACAACCTGAACAGTGCGTGTAAACTGCGCTCTCAAAGTAAAGAATTTGAAATGGAGCAGAAATGGAAGTGGCAAAAGTCCCTAAAGGAAAAGCGACCAAAACTAATAAAGGGAACTGAAATGAAGCGAGGTAAACACAGACAACCAAGATTAAGTGAGCATGGATATTTTGTCAAAAACCAGTCAGTTGCGTGTCAGAAAAGAAGCGAGGTAAACACAGACAACCAAGATTAAGTGAGCATGGATATTTTGTCAAAAACCAGTCAGTTGCGTGTCAGAAAAGCGATCACTGATTGTGATGAGTTTTGCTCATTGAACCGCTTAGTTTTAAAATAATTGCATTGCCCATTCAACAAGTTTTGCCTTTTGTCAACTATTTAACTGTTTTCTTCAATATCTTAATATATGCTGAGAGCCGTGTAGCATAGCATCACCCAAAATGGATTTTCAAGCGCTGCAACCAACCGTATTGAGCGCACTATGGAAAGCTAATGGGATTAAGTGAATAAAGTTTTAAAATTTAAAAAAAAACAAAACATAAAGTAGCATAATTAAATGAAGTTAAACAATTAAGTTAAATAAACAAAAGGAATAAGTCAATTTTTAAACATAATAAATGAAGTAAACAACAATGCACATAAAATAACCTAAATAATTAAATCAAAGCAATGGTTTTCGTTATGCTTATCGAACTTTTGTCTCAACGGTCAAATGGCAAAAGTAGCTGAGACCCTTCAAAAAAGTTCACCTCCCTCTCCCCTCGTTTNGGAGTCCGCCAGCAGAAGAGCCGGTAGTGCAAACTCCACTGTTTTGATGGTTGATAAAGAGATAAAATTGCACTCGCTGGTCAACCATTACCGAAGAGGAAATATTTCTTTGGGAATTCGGGCAACCTAAATCCTTGTATGTGTAGTAATGCAAGCATCTGTTGCCGAATTTCTCAAATCTACTTCCCCAATTGTTATTGAATTGATTCGGCATTTTAGTTGTTCAGAATTGCACATCCTTTCACTAAGACATCGGTGAGGTGAGCTTAGCTAGACTTGAGAACGGAAGCAGTTGAGAAAACCGTGAGAAGTATTAAAAATATGGCATATAAGGTTAGCCACCTTTGAAAGCCGAAGCAGTTCTAAAAGCTGTGAAGATGCTTAAAAAATCCTACATCAGGTTAGCTAGACTCCAAATTGGAAACAGTTCCGAAAGCCTTGAAGAGGATTCAAAGAACTGCATATCCTTTAAAAATGGCATTCAATCATTTCGAATATACTTCAGAAGTATTTAATACAGACGTAAAGCATTAAACGTTAAACGACAGCAGAATTATTTGCAAAAAGTTATCGAGTACGTCAATTGTGCGCTGCTATATGTTTGCGGAAATTTTTAATCAGAAATACATTATAAGTGTTTCACGTCTCCAAGTGATCTTTCGAGACAGTGATGTTTCGAGAAATTGTAAACAGCCAATATTTTCCCTTCCCTCCGTTCCCCCATCGTATCACTGTAAATGCGGCAAAAAAACTCATTTTTGTGAATTTTTCTGCACCAGTCGCTTAGTGAAAACGTTCGCTTGAAAAGGGTACGTCGAGGAGGGGGAAGGGAGACTAAATGGTGGAATTAGTGGTCAGCCGATCTCGAGGAGGTGGTCTTTGCTTCGGGCACGAGAGTAACTGAGATCTTCCTGAATTTGACATCGACAATGGCAAGCCACGTACATGTCAAAGAACAGTTCTCATCAAATGCACTTTAGAATTGAGTGTGTTTGGCATCAATGATATAATAATTTTATACCTGCCTTGCAGAACCTAAATGGTCCACTCAGAGGAAATGTGGAATACAGTTTGCAGCTCTTGGCAACGGCGTGGTGTTTTGACTCATATCAGTTAGAAATTCGCGTGAGTGGGCGTCTCTTATGCGCAGAAAATGACAGGAGCCTGGCAATGAAACAAATGCGGAATTGATAACGATGCAATGTGTATACGGTTACCAATTTCGCATTTGAAGCTTTATCGTCTCGTAGAAGCATCGAGAACCTTCTAGGATACAGTAAAACGTATATGAGAACTACGATGCCTTGCTGTCGCTCTGTTAAATTAGAAAGCTATGAAAAAAAGTTGCGCTGTGGCTGCATTTTTGCTGCGATCATAACAACCGTATAAAATGAAAAAATATTCCTGCTAATAATTTTTTATAGCAGGTGATACCATGTCCATTGATATGTCCATTGATGTCTTTCCATCCAAATTGTCAGTGGCCGGTTGATGTCCATGTTATTATCATGTCCGTGCATTTTTAAAAATGGGCAGATTACTCTATCGATAAATTATTGGCAATGGACGATATATCCAACTCCTCAAGGATGAATCATGAACGAGAATAAGCGCCGTTCGCTGCTTCGCTTAACCATCGGCAAGACGGCGGATGATTTACAGCGTAGGAGGGCCTTTTAGAAATTCCGTTTTGATAGCATTCGGGCATTCTGAATCGCATTCGAAATTGGGGAAAATGCTAGCTTCTCAGTGGGGTCCCTGGCAGAGAGAGATTGATAACTGCGGTGCAAGAATGGCTGTGCAAGAAATATTTTACGGAATTACGTTAAACAAATGTGATATGTCCTCATGATTTGCGCGTATTTGTTCTGGATAAGGAATTTCGTAATATACAAAACAAATAGTCTTATTTTTTTCATAAATGGGATTGCGTAAAGGAATTTCGTAACAAATAAACAGACAGTTTCAATTTTTCGTAAATGGGGCTTCGTAGTGAACAGACGGGATTTCGTCGAAGGTAAAAAACGAAAGCATTTCGTAATAAGTAAACAAAAAAAATGAAGAGGAAAGAGCTGCAAATCAATGATATTGGGCATTTGTGTCAAATGTGTCAAATGGCACATGGGCATCAAATGAGCGTCATTTC
>JPKZ01002437.1:18210-35593 GCA_000803305.1 Toxocara canis
CCCCTCCCCTTTCGTCCATCAGTGCAACCGTTCCGTCGACTGGTGCGTAACCATAAACCGATGATAAACGCCGTGATTACCAACTCAAGATTATCGCAATATTTTTTTTTCAGCAATCCCCTGTAGTCACAATTCCACATTGACATTCCGAAGAGAACTATAAAAAATGCCGCCAAAAGTTTTTAAAGGATGCGTAGCAAACGTTTCCCTCAGTTGCTCTCATAAAAACATTAAAAATGTTCGGCGCTCGGAAGATTCGTTAAGGTTATAAGGTATTGGCTGTGTTCCATCTTAAACGTGGTCGCTGCCCTGCTGAGCGCTACCTAACAGAATTTCTTCTTTCGAACCAGATATCGTATGGGCTAACCCCACTCTCAACGTGCCTAGGTAGAAGGTGTACCGCAAAATTCCGCCGTTTCTAAGGAAGGATCTGCAATTCTTCGGCTCGCAGGCCATTGAAAAGAATTGAAGAAAACATAGAGAAGTTTTTAGGAAAAACCGTCCAGAAGCGTCGAATGATTGCAGCGTTTTGAGAACTCAAAACCTTTTCTAAAGGACTGGTGCAACTCTATCTGTGTTAGTTGAACATAGTTGCTCAGTGTTTGCACGCATTTATAGGTGATTTTTTTTCCGCAAATGTTTTATTTTTTCATAAATGGAATTTCGTAATAAAAGAAGAAGAAGAAAAGCCTTTATTCACATGGATAAAGAAAACTGCACGAGGCAGTGAAATATATAACAAAGCGACATCAACACAAATGCGGTTAGACAGGTACACGTGTAGATAAATTGCACATATATACAGAAAGAATCGAATGAAATGAGCAACGGATAGCAAGGAAAACAAGTGATAGTGAAAAGTGATAGTGAAGTGATAGTGAAGAGTAATCATTTATACATAGGAAAAGCAGAATCATTCAATATAATAAAGTAAGCTAATCAAACGAATATGAAATGCAACTCAATAATATAGATGAGCTATTATTCTGAGGTCGAATGAGTCGAGGCGACTCATGAACACAGAAAGATTCTGCGCCTCAGCGATTCTACCAGGAAGTTCATTCCAAATACGGACTACTCTGAACTGGAAGCAATAGAAGACACTGTTCACAAACCACGTTTTCCGTGCTAATTGATAACGATGGGGTCGACGTTCGCGAGGATGTGAAGTGTAAATAAACTTTTTAAGGGTATATCAGAGAAACCTCTGACAATTTTAAAACGCAGGGCCAGGTCAAATTTAAGTATGCGATACTCGAGAGGTTCGAGATCGAATATCTTCAACCTGGCCCTATAATCAGGTGTATATGACCCCACGAACAATTTACGAAATGCCATACGAGTATAATATTCTTACACGTTTTCAACAGTTTTTATATCACTGATAAGATATGGTGACCAAGCTTGCGTGGAGTATTCTAGTATGGACGGCAGTATACAATATATGTTTTACGGTAATGTTTAATACATCGGTGTTGCAATGCACGTAGGATGCGGTTAGTCACCTTTAACGCTTTCGTAGCTACTTCAGTGCAGTGCAGGTTCCAGTGCCACGAGGCAGTGAAATATATAACAAAGCGACATCAACACAAATGCGGTTAGACAGGTACACGTGTAGATAAATTGCACATATATACAGAAAGAATCGAATGAAATGAGCAACGGATAGCAAGGAAAACAAGTGATAGTGAAAAGTGATAGTGAAGTGATAGTGAAGAGTAATCATTTATACATAGGAAAAGCAGAATCATTCAATATAATAAAGTAAGCTAATCAAACGAATATGAAATGCAACTCAATAATATAGATGAGCTATTATTCTGAGGTCGAATGAGTCGAGGCGACTCATGAACACAGAAAGATTCTGCGCCTCAGCGATTCTACAAGGAAGTTCATTCCAAATACGGACTACTCTGAACTGGAAGCAATAGAAGACACTGTTCGCAGAACAGGTTTTTCCTGCTAATTGATAACGATGGGGTCGACGTTCGCGAGGATCGAGAAGTGTAAATAAACTTTTTTAGGGTATATCAGAGAAACCTCTGACAATTTTAAAACGCAGGGCCAGGTCAAATTTAAGTATGCGATACTCGAGAGGTTCGAGATCGAATATCTTCAACCTGGCCCTATAATCAGGTGTATATGACCCCACGAACAATTTACGAAATGCCATACGAGTATAATATTCTTACACGTTTTCAACAGTTTTTATATCACTGATAAGATATGGTGACCAAGCTTGCGTGGAGTATTCTAGTATGGACGGCAGTATACAATATATGTTTTACGGTAATGTTTAATACATCGGTGTTGCAATGTACGTAGGATGCGGTTAGTCACTTTAACGCTTTCGTAGCTACTTCAGTGCAGTGCAGGTTGCAGTGCAAATTTGGACAAATCTTGACTCCGAGGTCGCGAATCCCATCGTCCGCAGACGGTGAAATTTTGTTGCCCAATCGCAGGAAGCACTCATGACGGAAATTGATATGGCGAACCCGGTATTTCTTATACGAAATGTCAAGTTGCCAAGGTTTAGACCACGCGTTGAAGGTATTCAAATCGCTTTGCAAAATGTGAAAATCAGTAGCGGGTCTTTGCAAAGGACGATATATTTTTAGATCATCTGCGAACAATTTGCAAGCGCTAGACAAATTATCACAGACATCGTTTATATACAATATGGACAGCAATGGGTCGAACACACTTCCCTGAGGAACACCGCTGGCCTGATGGCGGTAGTTGGGGAAGGAATCCCCCACCTTTACGGTGAACCGACGATTCATCAGAAAAGTTCTTAGCCATTTTAACGGTGAACCATACATACCGTAACGTTCTACCTTGTGCAGAAGCTTACTGTGGCAGACGACGTCGAAAGCCTTAGCGTAGTCGATGTGTACTACATCGGTTTGAATTTTCCTGTTAAGTGCACTGATCCAGTCACACATTGAGGTTATTATTTGGGAGAGAGTTGATCGACCTGGTAAAAAGCCATACTGGCCTGGATGAATTAGGTTGTTTTTCTGAAGACGCAGAAGTATATTATCGTTGACAATAATCTCCATTACCTTACACACTGGGGACTACAGACTAATAGGGCGGTAGTTTTCAATGCAGGTATGCGGGGTCTGCTTTAATAAAGGGGCAATTACAGCCGTCTTCCAAGCGGACGGAAAGGAGGAGCAGGAAATACTTCGTTCAAAAATTAAACTCAGTGGAACAGATATAATATTTGAGGTTTGTTTTATGAAATAAGAAGGTATTCCATCAGGAGTAAGTGAGGTTTTATTGCTCAATTTGTCAATGGCGTTTCTCACAGATTCTACACTCACATTCACCGTTGGCAGTCGTTCTTTTGTTCTAAATAGGAATTCTGGCAGAAAGCTATCATCTTTCTTAACGACTTAATAATAATGGTCTGCAAACATATTGCATTTGACACAGTCGTCTACGATGTCAATTTCTTGTTCACATACCTATAAAACGACCTAACATTCCCAGAACATATCAAACGCTTTTCTTGATTTTTCGCAAACTGCTGATAAGCCTGATGGAAGTCTCTAGCACACGTTGAAAATGCCGCTTGCCCACCTGGCTTGTGGCGATCTAACAACAAAAAAATGTTTTTTGGCTGTCATTCTCTGTAAATATTTGGGCAGGGATGGAGTGGTTCTTTTCCCTTTTGCAATTGGGATACAAACACCAACAATAACGTTCAACAACTTGATAAAATGTGCATACATTTCCTCGATATCAGAACATTCCAAGAAGTACGTATTCCAATCAATACTTAAGAGCATTGCATTAGCCGTAACCCAGTCACCGCTTTTGAAATCTCTGTAACTATGTATTACTGAAAGTGCATAATGGGATTGCCAAGCAGTGCGGTTTTTCACAAATCATGTGTATTTCGGTGGTAGTTAGAAGAAAAATTCTCAAGATGGATATTTGGGTTTGTAGATTTGGTAATTGTTCATTATTTCAGTTTCTATTAACCTTATAAGCGTTCATCGTTCTGGCATGTAATTCTGTTTTTAAGCTTGTAAAAGCATCTAATGAGAGATTTTTTGTTGTTAATTCACAAAGTGGCAATGATCGTGGCGTTATTGATATGGAAGCATACCATTCGCCCATGCGATCCGTGAGGTGCTTCTTCGTGGAAATTGGCTTGAATTCACCGCGGTCTACGTCCTACTTCCATTTTGATTTGAACACGGTGTGCCGCGTTGTGATTATTCGTTTATGCATGGGAGCGGTAAGTGCTCCGCAGGACGGCGTCCGAAATTTCGCTCAGTTCATTTTTCATATTTCCCGCATTTTCCCTTCGAGACCTAATTTCGAACATTACAACTTGTCTTCTGTCCGTCTTTGGAGGCTGTTAAGTTCACTTGTCAAAGGCGGATGTAGATCAGATTGCGGGAGTGTGGCGAGAGGTTTTGAAATGAAGTTTGTTTGAGGATTTTGGCTTGGCGATTTGAGAGGTGGTGTTGAGGCTGCATGAAGTTAGAGTTGTAAGGGAAAATTGGGGCTGTTGTTTTCACGTTTGCATTCCATAATTTCTATCCCAGCGGCATGCTAAAAGCAGTGAGCTTAGCAGGGACATTAGTGGTAAATAAATGTGTGAAACGATAGAGAGAGTTAGGCAGATTTTGAGAGAGCGACCATCCCAGAATGACTCTTAAAATATTAGAAAGAGCAATTCTTAAACCCGAGTGAATCCTTCCTTACAGCAATCATCAAAATACGGTCGAGGTAGCCGAGACGTAAATAACACGCATTTTTTCAAGGAAATGGCCCATCGTGTCTTGAAATGCAGCATTAATTTTTATTCAGTAATATTAATTTGCAAATCGATTAGTTTATGATTGCCGTTCGAGTCAGATGAATGTGGAGACCGCGCGAAACGAATAAAATAGGTGGTTCGATCTGCGATCCGGACCAAATTGTTATCTTAAAAATGCCTTTAAAATAATACTGCTTATCGAGTTAAGTTACAAGTGATCTTTTCGCAAAGCTTCATTGTTGTCTCAGTGTGGGGAGTACGCGCCTAACTTAACGGTCGGTTAGATCGGGTCGTTGACGTTGTGGGATCGGTAGAAGTTGTTCGTTTGTTGCATACCTACGAAAGAGCATAGAGCCTTTCCCTTTAATTGTTGGCGTGCAAGAAATGTTCCGCAATCACTTCGCCAACTCAGTTCACCTACAGTCATTTGTCCGTCCATCTGCCACTTATCCGATCGTCGTCTAGCTGTTGTCTTGTTCAATTATTTCATCTTCTACTTTTCATTCGATTACCTCAACAGTGTATATCATGTCCTTAGTCATATCAGGTACGTGAAGCGTTTCATGGTCAATCGCAGAGCGTCGAGCGATTCTTGCGGCGTTTATTGATTGCAGTGATTGTTTTTCAGAAAAATGACCGAAGTTTTGACTGCTGCTGGAGAAGGTGACGTCGAACCAAAGGATCAAAGGCAACAATTTGTTGTAGGTTCTTTTCTTTATTCGTGGAGTGTTCTCGAAAAACGTCGTTTCTAAAATATCTGCGTTTTATATTGTTCGTTTAGTAGAATTAAAGACGAATAAACTCCTTATAGCTTCAACAAAATGGAGAATCGTCATTTACCTGACAGGAAGATTGGGAATAAGATACAGCTCCACTTCCATTCTTCATTTGCTTGAAAAACTTATCGATTTCCCGAATTTCATTTCTCAAGTAAACGGTCATTTTTATCGTGTGAAGTGTTTCTTATATGTTACCATGTATTTGGAAACGTATACGATTACTCCGAAAATGCCAAATTTTTTAGCGCTTACTGCATTGCACTTAGAGTTACCTTCTTTCGCTTCATATGTTGTTGAAATCAGAATACTTTATAAAAATCGCTTTGCAAAATGTGAAAATCAGTAGCGGGTCTTTGCAAAGGACGATATATTTTTAGATCATCTGCGAACAATTTGCAAGCGCTAGACAAATTATCACAGACATCGTTTATATACAATATGGACAGCAATGGGTCGAACACACTTCCCTGAGGAACACCGCTGGCCTGATGGCGGTAGTTGGGGAAGGAATCCCCCACCTTTACGGTGAACCGACGATTCATCAGAAAAGTTCTTAGCCATTTTAACGGTGAACCATACATACCGTAACGTTCTACCTTGTGCAAAAGCTTACTGTGGCAGACGACGTCGAAAGCCTTAGCGTAGTCGATGTGTACTACATCGGTTTGAATTTTCCTGTTAAGTGCACTGATCCAGTCACACATTGAGGTTATTATTTGGGAGAGAGTTGATCGACCTGGTAAAAAGCCATACTGGCCTGGATGAATTAGGTTGTTTTTCTGAAGACGCAGAAGTATATTATCGTTGACAATAATCTCCATTACCTTACACACTGGGGACTACAGACTAATAGGGCGGTAGTTTTCAATGCAGGTATGCGGGGTCTGCTTTAATAAAGGGGCAATTACAGCCGTCTTCCAAGCGGACGGAAAGGAGGAGCAGGAAATACTTCGTTCAAAAATTAAACTCAGTGGAACAGATATAATATTTGAGGTTTGTTTTATGAAATAAGAAGGTATTCCATCAGGAGTAAGTGAGGTTTTATTGCTCAATTTGTCAATGGCGTTTCTCACAGATTCTACACTCACATTTACCGTTGGCAGTCGTTCTTTTGTTCTAAATAGGAATTCTGGCAGAAAGCTATCATCTTTCTTAACGACTTAATAATAATGGTCTGCAAACATATTGCATTTGACACAGTCGTCTACGATGTCAATTTCTTGTTCACATACCTATAAAACGACCTAACATTCCCAGAACATATCAAACGCTTTTCTTGATTTTTCGCAAACTGCTCATTAGCCTGACGGAAGTCTCTAGCACATTTTGAAAATGCCGCTTGCCCACCTGGCTTGAGGCGATCCAGCCACAAAAAATGTTTTTTGGTTGTCATTCTCTGTAAATATTTGGGCAGGGATGGAGTGGTTCTTTTCCCTTTTGCAACTGGAATACAAACACCAACAGTGGCATTCAGCAACTTGATAAATTGTGCATACGTTTCCTCGATATCGGGATTTTGTCAATAATAGCAACGAAAGCATTTCGTAATGAGTAAACAAAATAATGAAGAGAAGAAAAGGCTGCGAATCAATAATATTTTTCGCATTGGACATTAAATGAACGTCATTCCCAGCCCCCCCCGAATGTCTCGATAAGTTCGTTGAATGAGGGTGTTGGTGAGGTGATGGTTGTCGGTCATCTTCATTTTCACGATTTGAACTGAGCGCAAGGTTCGATGATTCAGCAGCTTCTTGTCTACACGGTTGTTTGCAAAAGCAATAACCAGCAAAAATTGATGATTAAAAACTCGTTATCATCAATTACTTCCTATATGCACAGCAATCATTCGTAGTGCATATTAAGCAAAAATTTAATGATAATGCACTTCATGGAAATTCGAAATGACAAAGAGTGTACGCAGATAAGGGGAATGGAATTCCGCCCACGCGTTAATTGATGATTTGTCAGCTAAGTATAAATGCTCTCCTACACTTCAATCCAGCATCATTTATCCAATGCCGTTGAATATTGCCCGCATACTTTTTAGTGTGCAAAATCCTCTGACTTTTGGCGTTGTATCTGACTAGAATTTGATTGCGTTGCTGTTAAGTCCATTAAAGTCTATAAATGTGCTCTACGCTGAACAAAAAAAAAAGAATAGCTTACAGCGATTGCTTAACCTAACTGAAGACTTTTGCTTTTCTGCGTAGATTCGAGTTTCGCAAACGTTGTGCACATCGGTAGAGCAGACGTACTTAATTGAGGGAGAGCTAACCAGACTGAACTAGAATAGGCGGAACTTTTGTGAAATTTCGATGCGTTCACCAGGTGGATCAATTAGCGTTTGAACTGACTCGATATTTAAGCTTTTGTTTAAAAAAATAAATAAGTTGCTCATAATGCCTCTCAACCAAATGAAATCGTTTTTTAATGAAAAAATTATACGGCTGTTGCTGCAGCGTACACTTATGAAGAAATAGGTGGGAAAGGTTCTCTCCTTCTTCGCCTCTTCCTTTTCCTCAGTTTTTGTTCTATCCTCGACCGACTGTAACCGAGCAAACTACTGACTATAACTTCAAGTGGAGCAGAGCATTTTTGGTTTGTCCTAAAAAATTTGAAGAGAAATTAGCTCCAATCGACGTATATAGACCAGTTATCGCTTTAAAAAAAACCACTTCCTCATCTAAGTAAGAAAGAAACTGAAGTGCGGACAGCGGATGTGCTTGAAGACGAAGGGCCATCATTTTCTGGTGTATTTTTCGGGTATGGAGATCTAAGTAGACTTCTTTGTCCAAGAGAACAAAAGCAATCTATTCAAGAGTGTTACAAGTTCCGGAAAAAAAAATATTATAGAGGACTTTCGACTTCTACAATATATGTGGAGGGTTTGGAAGTAGTTAGGATTTGTTTTCAAATGCTTCCAGCCATCGAGGAGCCACACGTATAAAAAGAGTCATCATTCTAGCATTTGACATCATTGGCATAACCATGTGCCAGACTAGTCACCGGGCGGGGATTGAAGGGCTGCAAAAGCGTATAAGAAAATAGCTTCATGATACCGTTCTTTTTCTCCACATTTGATTTCTCTTGTTTGTTTTTATCTTAATGGTCTTCGACTGCCTTCTGTTCCTTACTGCGGTCTTCAGACAAATCACTACATAATGCTTCAACGATTGCACACAGCAATCTATGCCAGCCTAGCATGTTTTGGATTTGATAGGCCGACGAGAATGGATTTATCGCAAATTGGATCGAGGAATGCTCCTTCTTTGGCTGATTAACATACCTTCACTAGTCGGAGTTTGCATCTTTCAGATACTCACTCCTTCACGTGATCAGAAATAAGAACCGCAATGGAACGGAACCAAAATATGTTCTCCGCGAACAATGAGGCCCTCAACAGTGATGATAGACAAAGGTAAAAGTTCTCGTCTGATATCCATATACAGTAAGCCACCCATTGCTTTCGGCGTATAAGTAACTCATTAGAATCACGTAGAAAGTTTTAATCATTGAAGTGTGGCAGCTCTTCAAAAGTGGTTTGTTTTTAGCACGACTTAATGAGATTTTGTTAGATCAGACGTCGACCAGATTGTTTGCCTTATTATTAATTTCAAAACTAAATATTTAATTTATGATTTATAGACGTTTCTAGCTTTTAAGCAAAAGCTTTCACTTCCACCGAATCAATCAGCTTTTTGTCACGCTGTGCGATTTTGAAGTAAAAGTGCAGTGAAATATAGGTTGCGTTCGATCCAGAGGTAAATAAGAAGCAAAAAAAAAACCATAAATGGTCCACAGAAAACTGCTAAATCCAAAATTTGTTATTCCTAGCGAGCCAGAGATTTGAAAATGGCGTTAAGGAAACGAAAGGAGAAAACGTTTGCATTAAAGGTCAATTACTAGGTGGATATTTTGGAAAATAATAAAGTATGAAATATATACTCTCATTCAGTGATTTGCTGTTACTCTTCACATTCACATTTAAGGTACCAAGCGGCCATACATTACAATTTAACTCAGTATAGCGTTCCACAGATCTTCGGAGCGAATCCGGCCAGGTTATTGTCTTACTTGCTTACAAGCAGAAACTATCGTTGATAGTAAAAAAAAACTTATCAATTTCTTATAGCTTTGCGCTGGATTATCTGCAGAACGCAGTTCCTCACAGAACTTTGTTTTAGACTTGAAGTAAATAATTCTGTTGAATTCCGTTGAAGTAACTAAGAAGCATGCTAGCACCGCTGCCAGTAGGAGATATCAGTTGGCTGAAAAAGTCTGTTTAAAATGTTCACCCTTTTTCATTCTAAAAACACTGCGAGAGAGTACAAGTTGACAAGTCACCTTCCTATTGCTTTGTAATTGTTTTGTCAGAGTTTCCGTTTGACTCCGTTTCAGAGACCAATACTCAGCAAGCGTGTTCATGAGCCACGAGACTCGCCAATCTCTGCAACAGTCTTACCCTGACGAGAACAAGGAAAACGAGCCAACGTGGCGTACGTGATGTGCTCATTACAAACGAAAGCTCTCTCTCAGTTCGAAGTTCAAGTCACACATCCCTTTATATGTTTTCGTTGAACTTTTGCTTGTGCGCCTAAAAATTCTGCTGATCTCACTTCATTCACTGTAATGCTCAATGCCTATTTATTGAAGGGTTGTGCTGCATGTACAAATTTGTTCGGTGCTTTCTGAGGTTCGTTCAGCTATGTCACCTATCTTCGCGAGCAGCTCTATTTATTTCATTGTCGCATTATCGATAGTATGATATTGTAAAAGTGAACAAATTTCGTGCATAAATATACGTGGATGAAATTTCCTGATGAGTTCATTACGCAAAGCGGTGCTTCGCTAAAATGAAGAAAACAGAAACAAAATGAAAATAAAGAAAATGAAAATAGAAAAAAAAAGAGGGAAACGGAAAGTTTTAAGGCATTCGTTACGCTCTGAAAGGACTCTTCTCGACAGAGCAAAAAAAATAAAAAACATATTTTTAAGGAATTCCTACACCAACTAGACCGGTAAGCTCTCTCATGTTTCACAGAATACTTGACGTTTGTGCCATTATACACGCTGCCAACACGGCATGTGCTAAATTATGGTTTTTTATTTACTGCACCAAACGCAAATATGCTATTTCAAATTTTATGGAATTTCGGTGCAAATGAAAGACACTTGTTTCCCCGCATTATAATGCCAGAGTAGATACGTTGTTGCACAGGAAACGAATAAGGGAAATCATTGAGTGAAAATGAAATGCAAATTTTCGTATCTCTCTAGCATCACATGTAAACGATCGTGGTGCTTGAGTGAAATGGTCTACAATTGAAGCAAAGGTCACCGAACAAGCGTTTACATTTCGACTCCTATGATATTTTTTAAAAATTTGATATGAATTATGATATAACAAGAAATGAATATGAAATATACACGTATCGGAATAAAATACACATGTGGACAAGTTGGAACGAATGTTAAAAATGTTTCATTAAAAACATTTGACTAACGGTGCAATCGAAAGGAAAAAAACATATCGAGAATGGCGTATGCTTAGTTATTGTTGCAAAAATCACCTTAGCGTACCTTTGACATATTCCATAGCACTGGAGGGAAGCTGGACAAGTGCAAACGAACGCTCATGTGGAAAGACTTTCAGAAAAAAATTTCGTTTTCTACAAAAAACGAGTCGTCTATTTCAATATCAGGCGGATTTCTCTGCAGCGAACAGTATCAGTAAGCAGCCGAACGGTGGCAATCAACTAGACCGGGACCGGAACTGCTGCCGCATTTCCGGTTTTCCAAAGCTGATATAGTTAACTGGATGACTTCATAAAATAATTCATATTCTCCGCCGATTCCCCAAAGGTGGCACAAGACTACACTGTTTCCCATTATTCCTACATAGCTGTTGGAATGTTCGCCTTAACAGTCAATATTAATGTTTTTTCTTGCATCTATCTAAAATACATTTGAAGGTATCAACAGCATAGCTCAACAAATGTCGACAAAATAGTGTAGCGATGTCAACCGTGCTCAATGTTCAATGTAGATTCGCGAGTTTGACAAGCGATAAGTCGAAAAAAGAAAATCGGAAAGCACTCAAATGGGCGTCACGAAAACAGGTGGAAAATGATGAGCCATGAAAATTTGTAGGGATATGTCATGCTTTCATGGCATAAGTTTCCGTTCTGCATCTACTTCAAGGTACAAGTGTACATGGTACAGATGAGAGCGCTGTAGGGCAAAACGGATTGAAAAACAAAGAACAAAGCTTTCAGCGGCAACTTTTTCTTCAAGAAAACCAAAAACCTTTTTTCATATCTTTCTATTTTTCGACAAAAGCAGCACCTTCCAAGCACGCTTTTTCTCGATGTAACGGAAAAAAATTCCGAAAAGGTGGAAGTTACGTCTTTCCTTAACGCATACGAGCGGCAAGAACGAGCGACGAATATGGGAAGAGAGAGCAAGTAGAGTCACTAGAAAGGCGCCAATGATTAATACACATTCTAATGACCAAGCTTATCAGTACCGCTATGCTATTCAACTGTTGTGTCATTTCCCACTTTTCCAACTTGCATACTCCATGTAATAGTAATACTCGGATATGAAAAAAATTCTCGAGACATAAACGTAGCGTTGAAGAGGAAGTCTTATGGGGTTGCTTCGGCTGAACTTTGCTTGGCTAAGGTATTCGGCAAAATTTGATGTTTTATCAGTTTTTGAGAGTTACGGGGAGCTATGAACTAATTCCACCCTAAACCCTAAACACCTTTGCATGATCTACAGAGGTTTGGCATTATTTCCTAAAATCATCTCATTTGAACTCTCATTTTCCGGAAATCGGGAATTAGGCTGCAGTTCCGATTCCGTTTCCGGTTCTGGTCTAGTCGCTTGCCACTTTTCAAATGCTTCATAATGCTGACCGCTGGAGAGAAATCGGCCGTGATTTGAAGTCAGAAGGAAAGGTATTTGTAGAAACCAATAGTTTCGTTTTATAAAAGCCGCTCCTGATTCAGCGAAAGTTTCCAGCAGTCCGCGTTCCATTCAATGAAGAGGAATACCGCAAGGGCTCGTTCAGACAAATGTTGCGAATATAAATAAGCATGCACTATTCTGGTTACGCTTTTTCCGGATAAACCTTTATTCAGAAGCTATTAATCGACCTTTCTAAAACTCTTCCAGTCGTGGCTGCACGGCTGTATAATTCCGAAACATATACATTTCATATTCATTTTTTATCATATCCTCGTTCTCAGCAAATCTTTTAAAATGTCATACGAGTACTCGAGTGCAAATGAAAACGCTGGTTCGGCGATTCTTGCTTCTATTGCTTATTTCCCTCAAGCAGCAAATCGGCCAGATGTGAAGCCAGACTGGCGCTTGGAGGGATCCCACTGTACCATCATCTGCTGTTGCCGAGATAAGCGCTATGTAATTTCAGTGTGCTCTCACTCGCGCTGCTATTCCGTTTAAAGTTTTTGGAGGATCCAAAACAGTAGAGAACGTATTCTGCTGCCGTCTCCACTACACTGATCAGGGAATTCGGTCAAACACATACCAGCGCATGTACTTGATCGAAAGTGTGGAAATCCAAACAAAGCTGCTCAGTGAGTTTATTGGTATTATGCAGTGGTAGTTTGGGTTGCGATGCCGCGAAAGGCGACGGAAGACGGCTAAGGGGAAGTGATACGATCTTGTTCAACTTTCAGAGGGTATCGAAGTGATCTTCAAATGTAACTGAGCCCAATAGTATACGTCGCATCAAACCAGCATGGCCAGGGTGCACGTATTTATTCTATGTAATAAATTCACTAAAATACAGTTTCTATAGTCCTAGGAAGTGCAGAAGGGTCAGTGCACCATTTCCGGTGCGGTTGTACCAACCATTACCGAGGCATATGAGCGTTCTGATAGGGGTCGAAAGCATGTCCACCCAAATACGGTAAAAGATGAGTAACGTAAGCAAAATGTGGCACAGGGTCAAATAGATCAACTGCGACGCATTTTGGACTGCTGAAATACGTTGGGCGTTATTTATCGTCGCGAAACTCGAGAACCACTGTTGACCCACAAAGTTCCTTTACTAGTATGTGTCGAACCTGCACGAGAGACCACCACTATAGGATTCAACTGTCAAGAGCGCATATTAGTGGGAACGTTTACCTTAGTCACTGAGGTTTGTTCCATACGTTGGGTGCGCGCGTGAAAGTCGACTGCTTGGAGCGGATGTTTGTGGGAACCTTCACCAAACTGTCATCGTCGTCACAAGGAATACACAACGTTTTTTTGCATTATCATTTGCTTTCCCCAACAAATTTCCTTATCGTCGCGCAACTTGGAAAGTACAGTTGCCTGGAAAAATCATTTGCTGCCATGGGTTGAACCTATACGAGGGAAACCAGCAACTGAACCACTCACTGTATGAATGTGTTGCCATGACAATGAAGGCGGATGTCATGGGAAAAGCTTGCAACATGAGAAGAAGATGGATCGCAGACATTTTGATTTTCATTTTATATCTGAAGCATAACGGAACGTGAAAGCAGTCACCCAGGCCGAAACGAAACTGCTCTAGTGTCAGAATTTGACCGAAATTTTGATTAGTTTAGGTAAATGCGATAAGCGCGATGAAAACGTATGGAAGCTGCAAAGCTGCACTCACGAGTTTATGCACCATGTTGCGCTAACTTTCGGGCTGCGAGTGAATCTCTTAAAGTTTGTTTGTGTTCTTTTGTTCACAACTACACGTGCGCAACGTTTTCGATTTGCTGCGGTCTCTCGTTCATGACTCCGAAACTTCTCATACAGCGGACTCCATGCTTACAATTCACTCAATGACATCAGAATGACCTCAAGCGTTGTTCTTTTTAACTATGTTAAGCAAGTTTTGCTAAATGAAGCTAAAAGCAGTTAGATGTTGGTCAAAGGCATCATAGGTATTAATAGAAGAGAAGCGGATTTGGTTGGTTTGCAAAGTGGCGTTTGTAATTCGCCGTCGACTTTGTCTTATATATCGCATGATAAACTGTTTTCGAAAAGCAGCATTTGTTGTTTATTTTGCTAGATGGCAACGTTCCCTTGTCTCAAATGTCTGTTCCTAGGAATTACTGCCAATTTGCGTTGAAGGTTACTTAAAAGTCTAGGATAGGAGGGCTAAAATTTGCGGTTTTTCTTATATTGTTATTGTATTTAATTTACACTGTCAGACACGTCGTTCTTAGTGATGGTGGCCAGTGTTCTATTGCAGACAGCCTTTTGTTTTTCTGCTTATAAAGTTAGCCATATTGCTTAGTGTACCGATGACTGCAGTACTGAGCTATCATTTTTGGAAGGCAAATAAGGTAATGAGACAGAGGAATACAAACAGAGGGGAAGATCGCGTGCAACAATAGTGATATCTGTGTGTCCTGTGTAAGTTGTATGCTCGGGGTTGTATGCGATGTGTGGTTCATATGCTGTGCAGGTGTGCAGCATGTGTGTTTTGTTTGGGCGTCTCTGGTGTATGTATGCGGTCGGTGCATGGTGGGCGTCTCTGTGTGGCGTGAAAGGTAATGAGACAGAGGAATACAAACAGAGGGGAAGATCGCGTGCAACAATAGTGATATCCTGTGAGTAATCCAAATGAGTCAGGCGAGTCAAAAATGATGAAAATGCATGAAAAATAACGCGTTTGCTTCGTCTCCATAGAAAAATAACCCCACTCGGAAATTTCAACGCTCGTAGCGCCTCGCATGGAACGTTTTTCGAAATGATTTCCTTCTTCTTCTTACGGCTTGTACTCTGGTTGATCAAATGACCTAACAAACATAGGGATTTGCGTAAAAACGGAGAACCAATGAAACTGTGACATTACTCACCACAGCTAAGAAAAGTAGTATGTAGCCCGTAATTAGTAGCGGGTAACTCATCTTTTGTCACTATGACGATCAAGCGGCTAAGAAGTGCTACCTTATCTTTATGATCGCGAAATCGGAGCCCGCCCGTGAGCGCAAAACCCTCCAGATATCAGAAATTGATGGCGCAAATGTTTTTTTTAACAAGAGACACTGAACGAAGACATATCACCTGTAGCCGCCTCATTTTGATGATACTTATTCAGCAATTTTCTTTTGTGGCTAAAGAAATATTGAGATGAAAATTCAGGATTTGCAGCTATGTCAGAAGGTCGTCCTTTGAGCAGATAACTCTCACTTTATGATTCGTCATCCAACTATAAATTTAGAGTTTTAATTTTGAAGGCACGAGCTAACTCAAATTTTTCGCTGTGCATGGTACCAGATATTTGTGGGAACGACTACTTCAGCGACGCAAATAAGTCAAGCAACCATAAACTGAAGTTATTTGCTCAAAGCACGGCATTTTGGCATAGCTGCAATTCTTGAATTTTCCACGTCAACACTTCCTTAGCCAAAAAACAAAACTACCGAATTAGTGTCGCCAAAATGAGGCGCGTACAGGTGTCATGTGTTTGTTCACCATCTCTTGCAAAACAAAACAGCTATTTGAAAATGTCCTGCCTTCCGCACTTTCATATAATTCGTAATTTATATTCCGGGATAAAAGTTGTTAATCAGCCAAGAAATGAAACAAGCAATTGAAGGGAATGTGATGCTGAGTTCATAACAGAGATCTCACCCATGAACGAGAAGTACTGATTACTTTGCCGCAGTTACTTGAATCATTTTATGTCTCCTTTCATTTGTGACCGATTTTAATTTCAACTGAGTGCGTCCCATTTGATGGCTCAAGAAAACACTCCTCTGGACATCGCTGCAACTCGCTTGTTGGTCGTTGCCTGTCCGGGCAAGACTGTGTGGCTGTTTTATCGGTATCTGACGATGTTATTTAGTATCATCTGCTATTGTGCAAATGTCAAGAATTTCTTGTTTTATATTATTTTCGCAGGGAAAAGGAGTTGAGACACACTTTGGGAAACAACTGCTAGATTAGGTTTAGGTATGCATGAATGAAACACGTAGATAGCTATCAGCTTGATATGTTCACACATACACCTCACACCCACACGCCTCTCACACATGCCACACGCACCACACCCGCACATCACTCGCACATGCCCCACACACACCGCTCACCTACACAAAACCCACTCACCACACACACACCACACACTCGCTTTACACATGTCACGGACACGCACCACAAGCACCAAACCATCACGCCAGACACACTAAGCACACCCTACGCAGAAGACACACAAAAACTGCACACCGCATAGACACACACTCAACAAAAACACACCATACACATCACGCACACATGCCGCGAACGCCGCACACACACACTACACACGCACCACGCCCACATCACACGCACACGCACAGCATACAACGGAGACGTCAAGCACAAACACACACACGCACATACACACACCGCACACATATCAAGCACTCATCATACACGCACGCACGCACGTATGCAAGCAAACACAGCACACACACACTGCACATATCATGCACACACACGCACCGCACACATACCACGTACTCACCATACACGCACCACAAACTCACATAGACGCACAACTCACACTGCACACACACACATACACACGCCACTCGCACATATCACACACACTTCGCTCGTACGCACGAGGCAGAGTACGCACACACACCACAAACACACCCCACACACACATAACACACCACCAAGCACGCTACACACACCAGGCGTACAGCACGCACACAGCACACATAGTCACCACACACACACAACACAACACAGACAACGCACACACACAGCCACGCAGCAGACACACACCGCTCACGTTCACGCCACACAGAGACGCCCACCATGCACCGACCGCATA
>JPKZ01002440.1:0-22067 GCA_000803305.1 Toxocara canis
GGGGGGGGGGGAAGAAGCAAGGGAGGGAGTAGACACATTGGCACATAAATAACGATCCCGCAACTCTTGACAGAAATCTTACAAGGAACATAACTTTCAGAAATTTGGGCAGAATTTTGCACAACTCAAGCTTTAAAACAATTTTTTTTGTCATTAACTTGCGTTCATTAGTCTCGATATGGCATTCCAGGAATGCGAAATCTGAACAATTTAGCGCAACCTTTCGATTTTCATGTTTAGCTAACTTCCAAACCTGAGTTTTGCTTCATTTATTCAAATAAAATTAGTCGCTTCATCAAATCCACGTCTGATGCTGATATAAAATGGTCGCAATCAAATTATGTCAACACAAACATACTCCATCTGTCGACCAAGACCAAAGAAACTCACTTGCAAAAAGCATCATGCGCAGCCGTTCGTGTGCGTGGATAATGAAATTTAATTTCTCACTGAGATGTTCTGTCGTCACGAACGATCTCCAAATATCGATCGCTCTTCCGTTCATCGTCTGTGGTATATATTGTCAACTGCCTTGATGCTTATTATAGCAGATTTTTAATAACGCGTCAAGGCTAGCATGAAAGGTAAAAGAAAGCTAGTGTACTACACCTAGACACCATCGATATCTTACAATCAGCGTCCCTCTCATCTTGCAAAATTTTCCGATCTGAATGTTCGCCATCTTCTGCCTAATGGACATCATGCGACCTCTTTCGTAAGATGAAAGAAAGCTCGTTCCAACTCTGAGAGCGCCGCCATTGTGCTGCCGTAAATTTACAATTAATTGATGACAAAACTTGTGCATTTGGAACTACCTGCCGTATTCCGCTAAAATTTATTCAACTAATGCGATAAGTGCGACTCTCACGTTCACTTGCGACAAAAACGCCCTCCCAAAGCAACGTCACCAACAAAACAACAGCGTTTCGTGCAACCTTCTCGACGGGTGTCTCCATATTTTGCTGCACAATCTTGATCGACAAAACAGCAAACACTCACAGTTAACAAGCGCGTCACAACAGCACAATTTGGGGTTGATTGCATGAAAGCAAAATAAAAAACCAACTACTCCCTCCTTAATGCTTTTAATATAGGGATCACTTTTCTCTTCGACGATTCGTAGCTGTGAACGATTGGATCGTAGAACTGAGCGAAAAATAACGAAGTTCCCATGATGCCTTATGACCTTTATGATGCCATATGTATTAATTTCCCATCATGTGAGTCGTCATGAACCATCAATGGCTGAGCTGAGCCACTTTTCTTTGCTAATATCAAGCACTCCAAGCTTCTAAAATTCTGTTCCACCTCCAAAACCATGCCTTCGACCTTTTTACCTCATCCTCGCTCCTCTTCCTCCTCTGAATCAAAACAATCGCAAACTCTGTAATTGCAACAATACTACTCCAGTTCATGAAACACTCCATTCTCGAGCTAGCATTATTGGTTATGGCATTCTACGAAAGTATCTTTCATCTGCTGCTGTTGCGCGGAACCTAGATGAAGTCAAAGTTATGGTGAAAGAAGGAAGGAATACAAAGGACCTCGACTTTACAATGCTTTTCTCCTTACCTTTATAAGCATCGAGTGATTCTTACATCGTGCTGTGGAATGGTTGCACTAATTAGCCTTTAACATTCCATACTCCTAACACGCCACTCGTACAAATACCGGCATTTGACGCCCCCTCCGTTTTCGAGTTTCTGAGTGCCCCTTTCTTGTGCACGCTCAATTTTAGCATTTTTATGCATTTGGGGAGAATTTATGCAATTCGAAAATTACGTATTTTCTAGACCAACTTCGGAGAGCACTCCAACCAAAATTTCGTGGATTACGGTGTCTGCATCAAAAAGCCTTAACGTATAACGATCTCTGCAGAAAGATGACCCGCAGATGCCTCATACCAAAGGCGCTGAAAATTCTGCGTTCGAATAATACTCATTTTTGCCGAAATTTTAATCCCTTTCATCAAACGGCTGCGATTCACTCTTCAAAAAATTCTTAAGTTCGCGAATGATCATCACTGATTGATGACTGATTCTACGTAAGGTTAGCGCTTACTACATATGCGACTGAAAATTCGTCTACCTTTACCTACTAAACGTTAAGGTCGGCAAGCACATCTGTTACAACAGCGACATAATTTCGCCAAATCATGTCAAAAAAAATGTTAGGTACAATCACCTTTAGTCCAACTACATCCGCATCAAACAACACTTGGGACACTCGATTCCCCCAAGGTGACCATTCACCCCCTATTCTTCGGTCTTCGTGCGTCAATTACTGTTTACACAAGGTATATTCCCCCTGCCTGTACCCACTCGATAACGAACGGAATAAACAGTACCTAGTCGGCACCAGCCATAAGTGCATGCGCTACCTACAAAGGGAACAAGCTTTGAACAGGTGGGAAAAAGAAATAATAGCCATTTAGTAATATTATGTAAGTCGCTGTAGTCAATACAGCTTGAAACGACCGCTTTAGTTTGAAAAATCAACTAAACCGATTTGCATAACACGAATACTTGAAGCATAAAACTGAACCAGAAATCAAACATGGTTATTGCTAGTGGTGATAGAAAAGAATACGCAGAATCCCAATTGTATGTCCCCTCGACAATGACTTTCGTAAAACGCTGGAACACCTACAAGAACTGCGTCCTGAAATATCGGGACCTTAAAAACTGTTAAATGTCACCATCCCTTCAAATAATACCCATTACAATATTAGAAACAGAGAACATCGTTGTTCATATTAAAATTTGCTTAGCCAAATAAATGGCGAAATGCAGAAGCCTGTAGAATGAGACTGCAGCAATTCCTTTCAGAACATTGCGGATTCGCAACGATACCCGTTTCAATATTTCTCGCAAGTTATACAAGAACGAAAGTGTAAGGCGAAAGGCGAAAGAAAGCAACAACTAACATTCAAATATTTTGCCAAATTCAAACAAATTCCCGATTTCTGTACTTCAAATGACAAAATAACAAAAAGACCACAAATCATTGCTTCGAAATGCTTCATTGTTCTCTCATCGACCATCTATTTCACAAACAATTCAAAAGTATCGGACGATTGCCAGAGATAACCTTCGTTTAGATTTTGTCGAAACGGTAAAAGATGTAAAATTGACCTTGCAAACATGGTAAAAAAATTTCTACTTTGAAGCAATCCTTTGCAATGATATGACTAAAGCACAAATCTCCAAGTGAACATAAGATACTTTTCGTACAAACTGATCGCAACTTCCCATACGGCACTCCAGAAAACGATTCCTGATTCGCCTTAATATGCTCATCCGCCGAATGCCGAAAGAAAATACTTTTGCACTCAAAATCCCTTGCTTACGGTTACTTTCATTTCAGCACAATGCATTCTCAATTTCACTCTGTTCCTATGTCTACGAATATTGCTGGAAGCGATGAATTAAAAGGTATGGGTGCAGGATTTTTGATGAGACGAGCATGGAAAGAGTGAAAGGAAGATTGAGGTTGATTTGACGAGCAGACCGATGAATCCAAAAATGTCAAAAAACATTGCCGATTTTGGAATAGGCTATAGGCTTCAAAATTTCACTCCAGTTTTATATATCAATCGCCTTCTTTAATCTACAAAAATTGAGAATCGTTGAAGCGTCGAACCACCCCCATTCTCCCCATACTTTTCTTTTTTTATAGTTCGGCTAAAAAGAGACGGTCTTTGCGATGGCATTAATATTCGCCCATAATGATTTCCTCAGCCTAATCAGTTTAGTAATACAAACGTTAAACAATATGTAAGGTTGAACTGACTTGTTTTTACCAAATATTTTTTCCAAGGTCCGCTTGCAATGGGAATAATGATCCCCAAAAAACACTTGTGCGCGCGAACTGCGATTTTTAAGCTAGAATCGTCTCATACAACAGCAGCTTCATTTGCATTAATGTCAAGCAATGCACATTAACCATCAAGATGCCCATCCCAAATAACAAAAAAAGACGCATACAGCATCATTTCAACGATTCTTCCTGCGACTCTGGTTTGCAAAACATTTATGGGTATTTACGGGACGAATTGCACTGCACATTAAATGATACGACTCGGACTGGTCTCCGTTATTATCACTGCTAAAAACAGATTTGATAATGACGTTTCTGACTGGATGCTGCCTTCAATCTTACCGTTTGATGATCAGTGTGCTAATTTACTTTCGCCACGCTTGCTAACTCCTCTGTAAATCTCGTTCCAAACATCAAAACTGATCGCAGCGAAGCGTACCGATGCGGCAAAAGCTCTAACGACCGACTCGAATAAACAGTTTTCCTATGTTAAAAAAGAAAAAAAAAGTGTGCTCGGATGTAACTCATTTGCATTAATGTCAAGCAATGCACATTAACCATCAAGATGCCCATCCCAAATAACAAAAAAAGACGCATACAGCATCATTTCAACGATTCTTCCTGCGACTCTGGTTTGCAAAACATTTATGGGTATTTACGGGACGAATTGCACTGCATATTAAATGATACGACTCGGACTGGTCTCCGTTATTATCACTGCTAAAAACAGATTTGATAATGACGTTTCTGACTGGATGCTGCCTTCAATCTTACCGTTTGATGATCAGTGTGCTAATTTACTTTCGCCACGCTTGCTAACTCCTCTGTAAATCTCGTTCCAAACATCAAAACTGATCGCAGCGAAGCGTACCGATGCGGCAAAAGCTCTAACGACCGACTCGAATAAACAGTTTTCCTATGTTAAAAAAGAAAAAAAAAGTGTGCTCGGATGTAACGTCCCTACGTTATTTTGCAGGCATTCATTTATCGATGCGTTTCTTATCGATGAACAATGCCGCCATGTTGCTCAAAAGTTCATGAAATCAGGCATCACGGAAATCCGTCTCTTATATATCCAGTACCCAAGTCCCACTTGCATAAGAAACACACGCTCTTACCCGTACGTTTAATCAAGTAGTGTGTTGGAAAACTTCGCTCATCATTTCAAGCATAAAACCCCGTTATATTTTTTATGCCAGAGTATCCCTTTTAAGCGCTACGAAAGATTCTCTTTGGTAGAAATCTTCCCATGTTACGAGTGTGAAAAAGTCTTGATCGGATAAAAAGTACTACTGTCGCTGTGGATAAGCCAACGACGATATCAACTACAACTTATATCTGAATAAAACAATTATAACACAAACCTTTTCCATTCCCGTCCAAATGCAACACGCCCGCATAAATCCAAAACCTACATTCCACGACGCATTTGCTTCATCACTTACCTTGACGAACGCAGAAGCGTTACTCACGGACACGATTCCTGTGTACACATGGGGCAAAAAATTTGAACCAAAACGAGTAATACGCGTTTGAGTGTTTCATTTTGTATTAGACAACTGGAGATGTGACTTGGGAGAGGGTGGAGGGGATGGATGAGAACGGGGCTGAAGGCGAGGGTTGGGTGGATAACATTTCAACGGAAACAACATAAGCCTAGTAGTCGGCAGCTTTCGCCTCTCAAGCTTCCTTGCCATGCGGTGCCACGCAGCAGACATGAAGAAATATTAAACAGAGAATTGAGGGGGTAACAAAGCTTTAACAGGAACATGAACTGTTCATTCCGCTGACGTGCATCAAGCGAACTTGTGGAGAATGCCCTAGGCAATACGACAAAAATAAGCTTTTTGAAGTGTTTTTTATGGTGTTATATTTATGTGATATTGAACGTGTTGATTAATTGCAATGTTGTTGTCCAATGACGTGCGTCTTCCCCTCGATGATCGTGAAGACCGAGAATGCGCCGCCTTTCTTAGGCAACGCTGTACAAACTGTATGAGTGGCATATAATAACATAACAGTATACAGTGTTTAAAAATACGACTTTAGGACGATAATTAAAAATTCGAACCGTTCGTATTTTCGAAATGGAAAGGCAGTGGAGATGGATTTAAGTACAAAATTGTTGTCATCACAATTTAGATAATACCTCGACGTGATTTAGAAGGAGAAAGCTGAAGATAACGTCAAGTTTGCTATCGTATCGCATTCAAAAAAATGATTGCATTGTTTCAGAGAGAGAAAAAAAAACGAGCAGCTCACTTTTGAAGCCCTAATCACATAGCCAAATAAACGTTAGCTTTTTTTGGAACAACCCAACGTTTTTCTTCCGTTTTAACATATCAAATACACTATGTTGCTTATTCTAAAGTGATGGATAGTGTTTAATTTGAAAAGAAAACAAATAAAAATAAATTAAAAACATGGACAGAAAATGTCTTTTGCAATTTAAGAAACTGTCCTACGAATGATCCCCTAAAATTATACATCAACAAAACTTCCCATAACCTGCAAAATTGGATGCAGCCGATTTTTACGCCAACTAACCGATGTAAACATGCGCCTTTTTAAGATTAATTAGGCAAACAGAAAATTTCACTTTGAAAAGATGACAGGAAATTTCATTTTGAAAAGATGAACTATGCTGTGCACTATAATTATGAAGCGGTTACTGACTGCAAACACAGTTACAGTAAAACCTTAAAAACGTGTACTGTGTATTTAGAGTGCATTCCAAAGCAGGACCCACCACATCAATTAACTGAAGTTATTACAGTTTGATCTAAATATTTCTAATAGCTTTAATCAGATACAAAACAATGTTAAATATTGTAGCTATTCGTCAACCCGTGAACAACAGAGTGATAGAAAAAACAGTTATGCCAATAAAGGCAGAAGCAGCTCCACGGCCGAAGGCGAACTGTAGCTGCAGAAAGATGAATCTATTATCCCGAAGCATCGAGTGCCCTACTACTGATATCTGGTTAGTTATTTAGCGTCGGACTCATCTGTGTATGGACGCTGCTACACAGAGATGATTCCGACATTGAATAACTAACCGCACTCATGACAACTTAAAATGGAGCCGAAATCAGCTCAGCTTGACGTTTAGTTGTTTAGCAATCGAACTCAATTATTATAGGCCGCAGCCCTGTAAGCGAACATAGTACCCTTGCTTATTCACTGCTTAACATACACAACAGCAATCCGTCGTTCGTAAAACTTCCTCAACGTTCGAGCTTCTTAACTCATCAAGCCCTACCAACGATTCTACCAGATTCCAAGAAGCAATTGCATTTAGCAAATCAACATGCTATGTAAAACCGAACAGCAACAACACATAACACAGCTATTCCAAATACCATGCGGCACCTCTAAAAATCTTTTTCTAAAATTTCTGACCTGAGCTTTCCGTTAAACTAAACTTTTAGAAATTTGGAAAGAATTATAGTCTGCAAAGCGCAGTAAGGCTACCTTTAAAGTTTTTTCTCAAACGCTTATCCACAATCACCCACCCGTATATTCGTAAAGACTAAGGAAACTTTTCATACTTACATGAAAGTTTTCATGCGCGCTTCTTCGAAGGCCTCGGTGATTTTGCGCTGATGTTCTTCCAATTTCCTTCGATGCCTAAACGCAATAAAAACAGGCATCGTTTTAATTCGCAGTAGCCATAATCAGTGCAATGCGTAACATGAGGCTAAACTTCCAACATAAACCACTGTTTTGGTTGTGAAAACAAAGCTGATTGGAAGTTTGCAAAGTGAACTGCACTTGAACGGTAAATGAACAACGCGGTTTTGACGCTGCTGAGCATCGTTTCAGCAGATGGAACGAAATCATGAGCAACCGACATAACACTGACTTCACTAAATATATGAATATAAAAAAAAAAGGTTACTATCATCCACATCCAATTTATTACTATAACTCCATTCTCAACACATCTGCACGCGCCCCTTCGCAAGAGAGTTTGCGATTACTAAAGCACGGCTCCAATCGGGATAACGAATGGCATTCAGCGGGCCGTTGTTCGACTGTTCGCTTTGTTATAATTTCTATTGTTTCACTTTAAAAAACTTTTGGCGGCTTTACCATGATGGCCCTTGTTTAATTTTACGTCAGTCTACTGTCAATCAACAAAATCGACTGCGGCTGACTGGACATAAGCGATAAGAGTGCTACAGCATAACAGTAAACCAGAGCCCAAGAATAAAACTACAATATTACTGCATGAACTCCACCAAGCGCTTTCAAAAACGAATTGCCAGGAGCTGTGTTTCAACTAAATTAGATAACTGCACTGAGTACCGCATAAGAATAAGGTACAGAAATTACCAGGTAAATTCCTTTACCTATTATCACGCAGTGTTCTGATGATATCATTTACATCAGCTCCAAACTCCAAAAGAAGGTAGATAGTGCGAACTGCAGCCGGATCAGAGCTCTGCACAGCCAAATGTAATGGGGTCTTCTTATCCGCATCGAGCACGTTCACCGGCGACCTAAGGCGAACCATCAACATTTAAAAACACCTATATACGGTGTGTTTTTGAATACAGCTAACCCAAGACCTTCGGGGGAAAAAGTGAGCCCCCTTCCCTCCACACAACTCTAACCTTCGAGGGAAAACGTAAGCCCCCTTCCCTCCACATAAAAATAAACAGCCTTCGCATCTCGTCGACAAAGGTCCCAGCTGAGCACCACATCTGCTTTTATATTTTCGTTCGAACCTCCTCCTCCTTCCACAATTAAAGCTGTTCAGAAATTCTGCACAATTTCTCTTCGCCAGATGCTTCATTCGAGGACATGCGTTACTAAACCGAATTTTTGAAAACGTCCAGAAGGTACCAAAATGCATCGCACAACTCGATCACAATTAGAATTCACCGAAAAAAGACAGTAGAAAAATGTGCACACCCAAAACTCTGGAAATTTCAGGTGACGCCGCAAATGCTAACTTAGCAATCTCGGAGAGGCCGTCTGGACGATCTGATCAAAACTGTTGGTATATCCACACTTTTCATATTTTCATGGGCCAACTAAGCGCAGCGAAAGGCTAAAAGCAACCTTAAAGCAACATCCGCTCACGTAATAAAAATATTACATGCAATTTTTCGTTTTAGACCATACCGATTGCAGAGCATGAAAATGGCGAGTACCTCAGATAGAGGAGCGTCCTAGCAAGACACCACGAGCCATTCTCAACAGCTGCATGAAGTGGTGTCCGCAAGCGATGCTCTTCTGGGATATCGAGTCGTGCACCACCCATCACCAGCACTCGCAACATATCGTCGTTTTCGTGTGAAGACGACCAAACATTGCATTTGCGCTCACATAACTCAAATAAACGAATTCCAGCCATAAGCAATGACATGAAACAACAGAGCCAATTTCATTCAAAAGTGGAACTGCACAATCCTTAGCTGCGATGAAAGTGATGCGAGGGACGAGGAAGAGGGGATGACCGGGTAATGGGGAGGAAAAGGGATCGAGTAAGAAAAATGAACATTAGTGGGATTCGTCAATATCTCCCAAAAATTTGCAAAGGGCTGCGAATAAATGAGTAGTTTTGTTGAGTAAAAAAAGCAAACAATGTTGAGAAATTTTTGAGAAACGCCGGACTAAGCAACAAATGCGATCGCTTTGAAATATGACGCCACTGTTAAAAAGAGTAGCCGAAGGAAATGTTTCTTGCTCCCTTCTGACGGACACAATCCAACTGTGTGCTCGTCCGGCCAATGTACAGCTCATCGATCCTGATACTGATCACCGCTGCCCGCAGAATAACATTTGAAAAACAAACAGAAAAATTAAATAGGACCACTATGAAAAATCAGCAAGCAAATCTAGGATGAACGCTGCGAGAACGGGGAAACGCAAAGATCAAAAAATTAACCAGTCACCGACGCAGTTAAAACAACTTTATGTTACGAGAATGTCGAGTTCTGCTCAACAATGCCCAGAATTTCAAATAACTTTCATATCCATTCATATGCGTTCCCAATTTAAAAAATTGTTTCTAAATAACTCCTCTGAGGCTGTCGTTTCAGCCCTTGACGAGAACCTCAATCTACTACGAAATAATTATCAATTTTTGATCTTCGAGAAAAAAAGGTATCCAAGAGTTGACGAGCTTACTTCATATGCAAGAGTCTTCCCGCGATAACTCTGATTAAAATCGTATCCTCGCCTCTCGGCAGGACAGCGAGCCGTCCAGCGTGCTCCCGAAAGGTGCCCTTCCAGAACAGCATTACGCAACGCCTGCAATTAAGTGTGCCTCAATTTCGTTATTATACAGCTCCAAATATATTCATAACATCGTCGATTTTTGTTCGCCCGTATCACATTTGGCGTTTGCCGCTTTCTTATGGATTTTTAGCCATAATAACTGAGGACTGTGACTCAGCTACGACCTACGGTTACTTCGGATGACTGAGCTAGCAGATTGTTGTACGTGCGCATAGTTCGTTAAGTAATGGTGCATAGCTCAATTCAACTAACATAAATTTCATTCACGAGCCTGAAAATTTTTGAAAGGTGGTTGTCGATTGAGAAATTGCCTCCGGAATGCCGATGATTCGACTTGCACGACCGGGATGGTTGAGACTGGCAGTGGCAACTCTTCCAATCCTCGAAATGCTGGATTCTGAGGTTGCTCGCTCTTGTTTGTCGGCAAAGCCACCCATATGCCAGCAGTTTGTTGGCCAATCTGTAAAACACATCGCCAAAAAACCTCTTTAACAAACTTCACAGTTAAAACCTTTTACAACTGAAGGTTAGATAAAACTTATGTCCTATCCAACGTGTATTCGCGTTCACAATTTGCAAAGTAACCTCAGAACAAGCCTTTTATTTTTCTTTATATGAGCTGGGACGAGGTAAACCTTGGAACTAACTCATATGCCTACAAATTCTATTCTTACACATAACCGGATCGCTACAGCATACGGTCGATTTTGATTACCCAACTGCACGTTCATTTGTTCACATTTGTTTCTGGCAATCTCCAGGCACTTCAACAGAGCTAAATCATTGAATAACAATAGGAATCACTGCTGCGATGAAAAAAAAATCTGCAAAATTCGTTGATGGCATCTTCTTCCTTTCTTTATTCGACGTTATTCAAAGAGCGTAACGAGTGAAACCAATACACGCAAGGACAGATACAAACATATATGAAAACAACACTTACATACACCATGTTCAAAACGAACGTGCTCCTTCAACAAAATGGTCGCACCACTCCAGCCTGTAGCCTCTACACAGCGACACTTCCCCGCACATGACACCAAACTAACCAACACCATTTCGAGACGATTTCACTAAGTACCTAACATTTCGCCTAGTGGTTCTCCTTAGAATATTTGAAATCAACAATGCAACTATTTTATACGCGGTTAATTACATTTTGCATCGAACGCATTAAGAGAACCCGTAAGCTGTTTCCAAGTTCGATTCTTAGGCAGGACCTCTGGCCCCTTTTGAACCAAAAACCGCCTCACACAAATCATCACATTTATATTATACACTAAACCACTCATTTGTGCACCTGTATACTGATGAACCTCATCTATCCACAAGCATTTCACACAACCTTTCGTGGACGGAACGCAATTGATAAGAGCAATATGCTTTCATAATACATGATGTCTTTATGCCTTCATACTCATTTACCTCTTAGCTCTTTTCCTTGAAGATGCACACATTCAAATTCAAAAACTTACTTGGTTCTGAAGTGATGGTGTCGACGCGGCTGTCATATGCGTAGCAGCAGGAATACTCAATTCTCTTCTTATTGTTGTCCCTTCACCCGCATCATCGCTTACCCCAACCGCACTAGCAACTGGGACTGACTGTTCTCTCCCATTACTTCCCGTCGCCGTCTTCTCGGCGCCAGCTTTATTACCAACCTCGCGAACTTCAAGTGGAGATGGCGTGAATCGTTCCTGATTCCCGCACTGCAACCTGAGTTTCTTCGTGCTAACCTCCGACCCCTCTTCGCAGTCTCCCACGTTACCCTTGTTGACACGCTTCTTTCGTGATGCCGATGGTTTCTTGCGAACCACCCGCTGTACGTCTGATACTTGAGTGGCATCAACTTGAACATCCTCAGATTGCTGTATTGAAGCATAGTGATCGGTATTCTGAACAGTTTCATTAGCTTTCTCGTTCGGAATGTCACCATTCATCGTCGACGTATTGCCTTCTTCTCGCTTCGCACTAGCGGCCAGTAACGAAAACGGAGTGCCATCTTTCACCTGCGGAGCACGCACCAAATAAAATTATCGATGATGATTATAACCATAACAGCAAGCGCTGCTGATGCTAGTAATTTAATGTTCCTATCTATTAATAAAATGTGTGCAGAACAGATACTCCATATGATTAATGTCACTGTACAGTGGCTAATCCATAGCTGAAAACCCCTCCCCCTCCCCCCCCCGCCCAACATTTTCGGACTCCCGGGCAAGACTCTCTCGCCCCTACAGCAGTTGCCTTATCAAGCTGTCATAAAACCAACAATTTATGATGCCACTTTAAAAAAACAATTTTAAAATGTTTCAGCTCACGCCCGATTGGATGAGCATACTCTCAACCTCGCAGTTCGAAAAGTTCTTTTATATGAAAAAAAGGACTGTGTCAAGGACGCATCTGAACGGATACCACCGAGGTAAGCGCACCATTCGCAGGTCATGAATCCAGCAATAAGAGGCGCTATCCCATGCGTCCCTTATATCGAGGCAGCGGTGCGCTTATATGATTGTAAAATTTGCCATTCCAACACGACAACGGTTAATCACATGGACGTTTCCCAACCTGCGGTTAGGGAATCGAAAGAATTTTTTGCCTTTCCTCGATCACCTGGGAGAAACTCTCTTCATCCAAGTTAGGGAAAGAGGGGGATGGGGAAGGCGAGTGGAGGTTAACCAAACCCCCCCCCCCCGCCCAACATTTTCGGACTCCCGGGCAAGACTCTCTCGCCCCTACAGCAGTTGCCTTATCAAGCTGTCATAAAACCAACAATTTATGATGCCACTTTAAAAAAACAATTTTAAAATGTTTCAGCTCACGCCCGATTGGATGAGCATACTCTCAACCTCGCAGTTCGAAAAGTTCTTTTATATGAAAAAAAGGACTGTGTCAAGGACGCATCTGAACGGATACCACCGAGGTAAGCGCACCATTCGCAGGTCATGAATCCAGCAATAAGAGGCGCTATCCCATGCGTCCCTTATATCGAGGCAGCGGTGCGCTTATATGATTGTAAAATTTGCCATTCCAACACGACAACGGTTAATCACATGGACGTTTCCCAACCTGCGGTTAGGGAATCGAAAGAATTTTTTGCCTTTCCTCGATCACCTGGGAGAAACTCTCTTCATCCAAGTTAGGGAAAGAGGGGGATGGGGAAGGCGAGTGGAGGTTAACCAAACACGGGCAAACTGCTTGAAGCGAGTTCCTGAACTGACTCATCTGTATCTCTGAACAGAAATTATGCTGTCGCTGATTCATCTAGCTGCCAGCCCAAAAAAAAAGAGTTAAAGCTGACGCAGCATAAAACAGCCCAGGAAAACACAAAATAAATACTACTGGACTGAAAGTAATTACCACTTGATCGTCTCCGATCTCCAAAGCTTCCGGAGTTGTTGGCTCCTTCGAGGAAGCGGCTACAGTAATGCGACGTCTACCCCTTGATCCACCTCGAGCTGTGGCTCCACTTCTTGCACCTCTCAATCCACCACGACCGCGTGTGCCCGTGCGCACCCCTCTGCTTGACTTGCCTCCACGTGTTCCTCTGTTCGAGTCGCTCTGTTTCTTTCTGCTTCTTCTCTTTGGAGCCGTTCCTGACTGTTCCGACTGTGTTGAACTCGATAACGCTTCACCAGAAACCTTTTCGTTCATCACACCGTCGATCGTTTGCGCCTCGACCCCAGCCTTAAATGTACCTTAGGCTGCCGGTGCGACTGAAATGGAAGAAGGAAGGGGCGAGGGATGCGAGGAGGAAATGGGTTCGTCTCCGTGAAAGCTCAGCGCTGGGAATGCAAGTTTATGATTTTCTGTCCTTGTCCTAAATCTTTCTCGATCGTGAGAAATGGGCGGTCTATCACCCCAACGGTGGGGGAGGGAGATCCTAGACAGACGACCACCACCTCTCTTAAAACTTCACACAAATGCTTACCGTCAAATCGAGTGACATCGCTGACTCCGCATCACACTCGGATCCACAAAGCAACCCTTCCTCCATTTCGCCACCTTCACCATCTCTCACTTTTTGCGGTGGGAACGCTGATCCTTCCTCCTTGCGGCCTTGCTAAAAGCAGTCTCATCAATACACACATAAAAACTTCGGCGCAAAAACGCAGTAATGTGTTTGCTGCATCTGCCATATTACACCGATTACGGCCTCTGGAGTTTTCATTTTTCAAAAAGTCCCCAAAAAAACGGGTCTATAATTAAGAAGGGGAACCTAATTGATGGCAAGGCATCACATTCACAAGGAGCTAGAGATGATGAACTCAAGTGCGATGTATAAATATTAAAAAGCAACGAATAGCAGCAATTATGGTAAATAATACTTGATAATGATCGCAACAATTGTTAAAAACAACAATGTTAAGAATTCCTGACGCTGCCGAATAAGGGCAAAGAAAATCCACCGAAGAGGATGAATAAAGGAATGCCGGAAATCACGTGTGCATACCTTCTTTCCCCGACCACCACGACGACCTTTCGAGACTTTCGGTGCAGAAGCGATCTCCTTAACAGGGGAAGGTGACGTCTTAAGCACGGTCCTTAGCTTGTTTCGAGTAACGCGGCCAACGTCGTAGCCAATCGCACAGAGCACCTGAACAATTAAAAGTGAGTTGATCTATCCTTCAATATTATAAATTCTGAAAACAAAAGAAACAAAATCAACCACTGTAAGACCGAAACAATGGAACCATGGAGATACCATCGCAAGCTATACCTACCAGTATTATGAATTCCGAAATCGAGATTACAAATGAGTATTTCTTACACGATTCTCGAATCACTAGGCCAAATTCGTTATTCGTGATAAGTAACATGCTTTCTATTACCTTAACAACGTAAATGACTTTTTGATTGTGAACTAGGTGTTCTTTTCTGCTTTTTTATTTTCGCAAAGGCAGCATTTGCATATTGAATAAAATCAAAACTTTCGAGATCGAAGTCCAGTTCAATTATTCCAACAAAAATCGACAAAAGCGTTCAAGTAGAAATCAAAACAATTGATTACAAAAAAATTGCGTTCCTTGCAATATGAATGAAAAATTATGTTTGACGAGAATAATAAGGGAAACTGTTAAGACCAAAGCATCAGTGTGTGATGTCTCCAAAATATTTTAAGAAAGCTTCTCTGCGGCGGAAAATTGGCGAGCGGGGCCGTGCAAAAAAAAATCTTGCAGCCATGAGATACAGTCACATGAACTCCGCATCTGCAATCTTTTATTCTCCCTCTCTCTCTCTCTTCTCACTTCCCCCGTAGTACCTCATGCTACGTTCTTATTTTGCCAATTCACTTCAGTTACGTACCTCAGTGCTAAGTTGCTAACTCAAACAATACATAAGAGTACGGGGACTGGATCAAGAAACATGTGCAGTTCACTCAGTGAGAAGCAAATGAAGGAGTCATCTTCTATTACCGTCTGTGATCACAACTTCAAGCTGCTATATACGATAGATAACCTTACATGAATCTCAGATTTAACAAACAAACTTATGGACCTTTTCGGTTTGCGAAGGAATGCGATTTTCAATGAACAAATTCGCAATTTCGCGTTTATCCAGATCGCCGAACCGATTCCACGCCTCTGGTGTAAGCACCTCAACCGTTTCGTATACACTTTGCGACCGTACACCACAATTCTCCTCAGATATCGACCTTCGATCCTGAAGACTTAATGCATTCTATTTCACTAACACCCATATAAAAAATGTGCGTTTTGAATTTAACCTATACAATAGCATTTTAGCGCACTCATATGCATGCAGTCTCTTCACTGATATGATCAACAGGTTTAGCTTCGTTAATTATACCAGTGCATCGACATGACAATAATCAATGCTCTTCCCTTTAAGAATTCATTTCATGAATAAATTCGCTTCTCCGACCCAGTGTGAACTTTGTCTCTCAGAACAAAACAAAAGCGAAGCCCGTTTACGCTCATCCTGATGTTTTCCCTATTTCGATTGCCTCAGTCTATAAAACAAAAGCTTCTAAAAACAGGGAAACATGCACTCGCTGAGCGTGGCATTTTCGAATAGGGTTTCAATAAATGCTGCAGAGAGAAGAGAGATCTATGGACGAGAACTAAAGAGGACCGGGAGCAGCGACCACTGGACAACACTGACGAATCTCATCACTGATTGCGGAGGTTTTTGGACGCCTTGCCATCAAGACGGGAGAGGCTGATCACAAAATGGCCGCAATCTCTCCTGCCTCTACCTTCCTCCAAAAAAAAAAAATAAATAAATAAAACACCCTTAGCAAAACCAATCGTTCTTGAAAAAACAACCCTCCAATGACCGCAATTTTCTTCGCTCTTCCCAAGCCCTCAAGAATAATTTTTGGCAAACTCAGGTGTTGTTTTTTTCTGAAATACGCGAACTGCTGCCTCATCCTCCCCTTCCCTCCCCTCTCTTCACCTGGCAAACACATAAGAATAAAGGCCATGGTGGCTGTCAAGTGTACAGTTTGGCTACTCCATCCATCACATGAAGTGTTGCATGAATGCTCAATTATTCATGAGTATCAACGAACTGCTCCTGCCTAAGAAACCGATTTTCTGCTTCACCTTAAATGAAGTGTCAAAATCGAAATGTGCACATTCTTCACCTTTTCAAATACCAAAATATTTCTGCAAGTGTGTATATTCGAAGTGAAGTTGAAATTTGAGGCCGTCTAAAGTTGTATATTATTTGCGTCACATATAAATAAATAAAACACCCTTAGCAAAACCAATCGTTCTTGAAAAAACAACCCTCCAATGACCGCAATTTTCTTCGCTCTTCCCAAGCCCTCAAGAATAATTTTTGGCAAACTCAGGTGTTGTTTTTTTCTGAAATACGCGAACTGCTGCCTCATCCTCCCCTTCCCTCCCCTCTCTTCACCTGGCAAACACATAAGAATAAAGGCCATGGTGGCTGTCAAGTGTACAGTTTGGCTACTCCATCCATCACATGAAGTGTTGCATGAATGCTCAATTATTCATGAGTATCAACGAACTGCTCCTGCCTAAGAAACCGATTTTCTGCTTCACCTTAAATGAAGTGTCAAAATCGAAATGTGCACATTCTTCACCTTTTCAAATACCAAAATATTTCTGCAAGTGTGTATATTCGAAGTGAAGTTGAAATTTGAGGCCGTCTAAAGTTGTATATTATTTGCGTCACATTGCATAATATTACAGAACAACCATTTTGTGGACACAGCATCATATGGCAGCATTCAAGAGTTGTCCGTTCGTTTCACACAGTTTCAAAGGACCGAAGGCGTTTGCTTCACTTTATAAATATTCTGGCTTCTAGCCCGTATGAGTACGAATGAGAACGTACATATACGTTAAGGAGTAAGAAAACAAAATAAAATATTCACATGCTGACCTCGTTATTGCGTGAGTCTGACGCCCCACCGCTTGCCTGCGCGGTGTCGCAATCACCATCCCGATTCTCCTGTTCGTGCATCTCATTCTCGTAAAACGTCTTGATGAGACGATCGCAATCTTCGGTAAGATTTTCGTATGGTTCCCATGTGTCATCATCCTCTGTGAATCCCAACCACCGCACTTTATACAATGTACGACCCGTATCGTCGGTTCTTACCGCAATTATCTTTTCCACCTTCAAATATTTCAAACTCTTCATCGTAAAATGCAAGTTGACCAACTATTTTGCTCTCCTCTGTTTAAAAATGTTATTCAGATTTTTATTAGAATAAATAACAAATTATCGTAAGATCTTTAAAAAAAGCCTTTCTTCACCTCAACAAAACCCCACCCTTTCATACATGGCATAAAATCACAACTCCCCCGACACAGGTGCAACTGAACCCCACAGATTTTTTAATCTAAAGCATCACACAGTAAAACCTTTGAAAGCAACCCTTTTCGAGATGATCCACACTAGGAAGCCATGAACTTCACATTTCCCCTTTCTATTCAGACTTCATTCGACTTAATCCAATATAGTTCGTGGTGGGGGTGAGGGAGGGGGTTGAAAGAACATTTTCTCCCTCAGCTTTCAAAATTTCGCCAATCGTAATGAGATTATGGGACTCCCTGTTTTCATTTGTTAAACAGTTGCTCTAACGGTTAATTCTGGAACGCAGATCTATTCTCAAGCAAAAAACAGGAAGGATAAGTAACATAACATGCAGTAACTGTAAAATAACGATTACAATAATGTTTAGTAATTAAATGAAGTCATTATTAGATGGGCGAGCGTTGGTCGCCTAGCAAGCAACAGCAACGCGCTCATTATGCTTGCATTTCTCACATTTTACGCTGCAATGCGAAATCGCACATCTGGTTAGCCATTTATGGTTGATTGCAACAATTAGTTGGAACCCAGCTGCTACTTTTCTCGGCAGCCGTTCTGAGAACACAACTGTAAGGCAGCTAAACAGAGTTCAGCGCACTGTTGAAGGGAAAAAGGAGTAGCGGGAGACGTGGTGATGGTTAGGTGGCGGCGAAGGCGAGCAGGACAGCATTCAGCTTCCCCCCTCCCCGTACCCCTCTTCAAATACGACGGCCGGATCCCCACCACTCTCGTCTCCCTTCCTTATGATAGCTAGATGATTATATTTTACGATTAACGAAATCAACTTCTGCAATGCACAGCAACATCGAAACGTTTCGCGTCTGCAGTTATGCACCAGTTCGGAGTTAGAAAAGGTTACGGTGCTATTTTTAAAGAGTATGCTGCATAATGTTTATGAATTTCGCATTCAGTACAGCCTTTGAAGAGTATGGGGGAAGGGAAAGGAGGTTGCGAGCATGACAGCTGCTCTGTTACAAGGTGGAATATCTCTAATTCGATGGAGAGGTGGTCTACCTTTTTTAAAACAGTTCCCCCCCCCCCTCTTCCCCACCTCTACCGCTCCGACCGATGAGAGGGGTGAAATGCGCCTATGCCGACTTTGCTAGGTGTGCTTATCGGCAAGCTGCAGTGGTGCCCAGTGAATGCTGCGAAAGCATAAGCAAGTCCATGAAAAAAAAAAGCATAATACGCAGTGGCAAATCACAGCTTTCGAGGAGTCGATGTAGTTTTGCCGGGCATACTGTAGCTTACTTCTGTGCGCAGATTGTTAGTTTCTGGGCTTCCCTGTTAACTCTGATGGAAGTTTGACGAGATCAAATCCATCCCCTTCCGCCACGTCCCCCTCTTCACTACCACCAGTTTTCTGTCTCGATATCCATTCTCACGCCTCCTCAGCACTATTTCTTAACAACACATGGTCAAACTTCCCACAATCATCGAAGTCAGCATGGTTGCCAATCTAACATCTGTTTCGATGACTAAGCTCCGCTATAACAGCTTCCGTAAATAGTTAACCTTCTTCGACAAACAAGCAAACAAAAAGATATGATAAAACCTTTTTGTAGGCTACATTGAAACGCTTTTTCAAAGAATCGTGGACGTAGATAAACAACCGCCAATGCCCAAGTGTTGGTTTACGTAAGCCAACGACTGCCATGATCACCTTCCCATATCCGCTCCCCTCCTCCTCGCAGTCGGCAGTTCTAATAGCGTCGAACTCTCCAGTTTTTAACTGCTGCATCGGCTATTTGAATGTTTAGCCCAAGGCCGCAAATTATATGAAAAATTTACTTTTTGAACTCTCAACTCTCTAGCGTCCCCACGAACTGAAATTATCGACAACCGTACCATCTTCCACTATCTCATACCTCGCACTATCATCGCTTCCACAACGACCATTTCTTTGTTTTCCTTTGCAAATAATTTGTAATCGATGTAAATTAATCTTCAACCACCGCTTATAAATCAGCGACCCTCAACCCTACCATAACGAATTTACGTCGCCTGCATAACGGGATGGCTGATGTTCGAAGTTGTCAGATTGCCCCTGAACTTTATGGGAACTTAGAAAAAATACCATTTTGGAAGAAGAAAATCCGAATTCCGACTCGACTTTCCACTTAGAGCGAAGATGAAATTTCGGCCGAAGTTTTCGTTTTTCAGAAACAGCTCTGAAGCCAGCGGATTTCAAAACACCCTTATACAATTTCGTGGGCACCTGATAACTCTGAATGGTGGCCAACTGATAACTCTGAGCGGTAGCCACCCTAACAAGTAGAAGCGCCTCAATTTTCTTCACACAACAAAGTAAAAAAGAGAAATAAATTTAAAAAAAAAACACACTTCAAATGTTTCACCGCTTGAATTAGCCGACATCCTTTGCGCCTCGCAGACCCGTTCAAAAAGAACACCAATATGTTTAAGCAGCTGAAAACACTCTACTGGGTGAGCGCTTTTCTCTACACAAGCGACCAGGCAGTGCTTCGAGTATCGGCAAAAGAAAGTAGGACTTTCTCAGCCAACTCACATTTAAAAAAGCACTCCAACTACAAATGAGAATGAGACGTTCTATACAGAGCTCATGTGCCTAAGAAATGGTCAAGATGAGGCAGAACATCAACATAATTATTTCATGGAACTGCTCCACTGATAACTTTCATCGCCAAGCAGTTAAACTTACTTTTACCATCACTAGCATTGATTATTCGAGAGAAAATATTTAAAGTGCACAGAGGAACAACATCACATACAGAGAACACTCCGCAAAAGAACGTTTATTTTTTCTAACTGTTTGCTCGATTTCCAGCACCGCAATGTTTTAACAAATATAACTCCTCCCTCACCCCTCCCCCTCTCTCTCCCACTTAATACCCACAGCACCAAAGTATCTCTCAATTTTCAGGTTTTCCTAAAAAACGGTCTTTTTACAATGCTCCTTCATTTCACTGGGTGGCAATGTGTTTACAGAAACCATTACATTCACATACTACCTCTCAGTGGCAAGCTCTACAATCAGAACACAATAGCTCAGCGCCTCCTTTGGTATCACTGCTTCACAGACTTCACCAATAGCTTCTCATCTACCAGAGCGCCGAGCTGCCTGCTGTGCCATGGCCGGCTATTACTCAAACCACTACTGTACACAAACCACTATAAATTTGCGATGTTCCTTTCACAAATGGACGGCAGCAGACCCTCACTGGAAGGTAACATAACCTAGACTAGGTCTGTAAAAGGAACAATGAGAAAAATGAGAATGAGAAAATGAGAAAAAGCAAAAGTAAGATTGGACATTTAAACTCAGTGCTCAAGGCTTTGCCACAAAAAAAATCGTGTGCAACCATTTTTTCCCTGGCCTTCCGATCTTACTCTTTTGGTCTTCTTCATGCTACAACACCTCCCTCCAGAAAAAAAAAAGGGATCGGGAGGAGTTATGTACGTATGGATGTTAGGTGATCCGCGGTCGAACCTCTATCAAATAGGACTAACCATAAAACATAATTGTTTTCTGTGGGCACAAACGACTAACGTGAGGCACATATCAAACCAAACAAATCGGATAACTAAACAGCGACCGCCTCTTACGTCGACGGAAACGATCGCTGTTCGATACCCGATTTCTTCACTGCACAAACCCTCCACTGTTCGAGTTATCGACGCATCAACCCAACCACGACGAACCAGGGCACTTAAACAACTAACTGCCAACTTGTGCTTGCCAAAATGCGACCAACACGCGACAACCGATGCAGATCTAATCGAAAAATTCGCTCATCACAAACAACAAAGTTCGCGTTGTAGGCAAACGCTTGAAGAGAAAACTTTTAAACAATGTAACTTAATCGCCCTATACCCCCGCCTCGCCACATTTCCACACATTTGGCAGGCCGGTAGCAATATACGACCTGTTTTCAAGATAGTGAATTGCCGCTGCGGTTAGTTCATTGGAAAAATGATTTTAAACAGCGCTTTCTGCTCTAATACCAAAAAGAATAATCGTAAAATTAAACTACATCGAAGTTTTAGAGGCTCTAGCATTGATTTGCCAAACGGGCTGGTAGTGGAGGTGGAGTGGAGGGGGAAGGGGAGGGGGGTGGAGAAGAAGGGAAGAGAGTAAAAGGAGGTCGAGGTTGCAACTTCTCATTTGGCTCTTTTCTCCTCGGTGCTTCAGCCTTGAAGTGGTT
>JPKZ01002440.1:88118-99890 GCA_000803305.1 Toxocara canis
CCCACTTATATTAATAGCGTAATAGGATGCTGTGGGACCGATTGCCGGACTGAAAGTAGTTATTAAGATCATCACTTTCGTGATAAGACGCACCGTTCTAATAATGTGTTCATTTAAAGTTTTCCCACTGCCTCTCCTCAGCCAAAATCTTACCACCCCCATACCGTCCTGTTGTATGCGCAAGCAGAACCGAACACCTTTCAAATACCATCGCAGATCTCCGGAAGGGTTGGTCGCTCGTGAATCAAACGCATGTTAATCACTTCAGTAACAGCCATACAATATAAAGCAAATTTCCTTATTACTAAGACATACGAAAACAGTTAACCGGTACATGAACTGGACTGAGTAGTGTTTACTCACATAAACAGAGAAGACACCAACATTGCAAGGCAATAAATGCCTATGTCTAAACACATGTATACATGCACTACAAATGTTCACAGAAAAGGAGCAAAATCAATTTCCGGCACGCTCGGCAATCCCACAGACTAACTTCCGAAATGTCCGGCGCGCTAGACACCAAGCCAGAAAAACAGCCCGACCAGCGCCAGCACCTGCCAACAGATATTGAACCAGCGTCACTCACCGTCCAACGCGACTACACAAAACGCCATGTGAAAGCAACTCTGGCCAGTGAGAAAAATTTGTTTCTACCGTACCTGTAAGAAGGCCGTACGAGAGAAATTTTCTGCATAAAATCTCTTGCAGCGTCTTATTAATTCTTCGCAACCTCATTCCCTAACTTGGGGAGGACGACAACTTTGACGGTATGGTACTGCTGCGAATCGTTTGGTTTGTGGTAATATGTTATACATTGGGGTCGTGCTTTATCATTTTGATAGCAGCTAATGAAATCGGTGGGTCTGTCGAGCACGACTGCGAAGGCGCACAACACTGCTTCACCGGAGCTCTCTTCATCCCAGATTGTCCAAAATATTCAAAATAGATAGAAATGACCTAGGACTAGCTCTCCCAGGAGCTAGATGAATTTCGCGGGTGGGGAAATACAGAAACCCTGACGTTTTTATTCAAGGAAATGCAGTGACCGGTCCTATTTGATGTCATTCTGTATAACACCGCGAGGACTAGCTCTCCCAGGAGCTAGATGAATTTCGCGGGTGGGGAAATACAGAAACCCTGACGTTTTTATTCAAGGAAATGCAGTGACCGGTCCTATTTGATGTCATTCTGTATAACACCGCGAGGACTAGCTCTCCCAGGAGCTAGATGAATTTCGCGGGTGGGGAAATACAGAAACCCTGACGTTTTTATTCAAGGAAATGCAGTGACCGGTCCTATTTGATGTCATTCTGTATAACACCGCGAGGACTAGCTCTCCCAGGAGCTAGATGAATTTCGCGGGTGGGGAAATACAGAAACCCTGACGTTTTTATTCAAGGAAATGCAGTGACCGGTCCTATTTGATGTCATTCTGTATAACACCGCGAGGACTAGCTCTCCCAGGAGCTAGATGAATTTCGCGGGTGGGGAAATACAGAAACCCTGACGTTTTTATTCAAGGAAATGCAGTGACCGGTCCTATTTGATGTCATTCTGTATAACACCGCGAGGACTAGCTCTCCCAGGAGCTAGATGAATTTCGCGGGTGGGGAAATACAGAAACCCTGACGTTTTTATTCAAGGAAATGCAGTGACCGGTCCTATTTGATGTCATTCTGTATAACACCGCGAGGACTAGCTCTCCCAGGAGCTAGATGAATTTCGCGGGTGGGGAAATACAGAAACCCTGACGTTTTTATTCAAGGAAATGCAGTGACCGGTCCTATTTGATGTCATTCTGTATAACACCGCGAGGACTAGCTCTCCCAGGAGCTAGATGAATTTCGCGGGTGGGGAAATACAGAAACCCTGACGTTTTTATTCAAGGAAATGCAGTGACCGGTCCTATTTGATGTCATTCTGTATAACACCGCGAGGACTAGCTCTCCCAGGAGCTAGATGAATTTCGCGGGTGGGGAAATACAGAAACCCTGACGTTTTTATTCAAGGAAATGCAGTGACCGGTCCTATTTGATGTCATTCTGTATAACACCGCGAGGACTAGCTCTCCCAGGAGCTAGATGAATTTCGCGGGTGGGGAAATACAGAAACCCTGACGTTTTTATTCAAGGAAATGCAGTGACCGGTCCTATTTGATGTCATTCTGTATAACACCGCGAGGACTAGCTCTCCCAGGAGCTAGATGAATTTCGCGGGTGGGGAAATACAGAAACCCTGACGTTTTTATTCAAGGAAATGCAGTGACCGGTCCTATTTGATGTCATTCTGTATAACACCGCGAGGACTAGCTCTCCCAGGAGCTAGATGAATTTCGCGGGTGGGGAAATACAGAAACCCTGACGTTTTTATTCAAGGAAATGCAGTGACCGGTCCTATTTGATGTCATTCTGTATAACACCGCGAGGACTAGCTCTCCCAGGAGCTAGATGAATTTCGCGGGTGGGGAAATACAGAAACCCTGACGTTTTTATTCAAGGAAATGCAGTGACCGGTCCTATTTGATGTCATTCTGTATAACACCGCGAGGACTAGCTCTCCCAGGAGCTAGATGAATTTCGCGGGTGGGGAAATACAGAAACCCTGACGTTTTTATTCAAGGAAATGCAGTGACCGGTCCTATTTGATGTCATTCTGTATAACACCGCGAGGACTAGCTCTCCCAGGAGCTAGATGAATTTCGCGGGTGGGGAAATACAGAAACCCTGACGTTTTTATTCAAGGAAATGCAGTGACCGGTCCTATTTGATGTCATTCTGTATAACACCGCGAGGACTAGCTCTCCCAGGAGCTAGATGAATTTCGCGGGTGGGGAAATACAGAAACCCTGACGTTTTTATTCAAGGAAATGCAGTGACCGGTCCTATTTGATGTCATTCTGTATAACACCGCGAGGACTAGCTCTCCCAGGAGCTAGATGAATTTCGCGGGTGGGGAAATACAGAAACCCTGACGTTTTTATTCAAGGAAATGCAGTGACCGGTCCTATTTGATGTCATTCTGTATAACACCGCGAGGACTAGCTCTCCCAGGAGCTAGATGAATTTCGCGGGTGGGGAAATACAGAAACCCTGACGTTTTTATTCAAGGAAATGCAGTGACCGGTCCTATTTGATGTCATTCTGTATAACACCGCGAGTGCTCTTGTCTATTAACAAGGGTAGATTCCAACGCACTCTAAAATGTTAAGCATGCACCTGATGGCCAAAAGTTCCATCCATGATCTTAGAGGCGCACCTTTAGAAACTCCCCGTTAGAATTTCTTCGTTTATGAAAGAAATGCTGATAGAGTTGTTTTGCTTTGTTGCATAGTTGTGACCGCTCTAGAGCGGATTGCTGCATTGCTCCGAACTTCGCAAACCTCACGCCACTTTGATGCGGACAAAGACGATCACCGCGGAAACTCATTGAGTAAAAATTTCGTTATGGTACAACTTCAAAATGAGCGAATTCGCATTATTTGTTTCGGTTGCTCGACGTTAGAGAAACGCAATAAACAACATCGAGAAAGCTTTCGCTTTATCAAACAATTCTGTTGGCAATACACAAAAGAATTTCGTTGAAAAATGTTCTCAGCAAATAAATAAATATTTACGAAAATGGCAATGCAATGAAGCGAGCAAATCCTTAAAAAAAAAAAAGAAACGAACAAACACAAATGCAGCGTAACGCGATATGTATATCATTAAAAAATAGAACATACTATGCACCCAGAGATTCACATGTTTAGCTCAATGAACGCTGGCTAAGTTGCAAAGGCAAGATCCGCTTCCAACGTCAGCGTTCGCTATTTGCAGAATGCAAATCTTGCCAATGAAAAATGCTTCAGCTCAGATATACCTCTTGGAATGTGTAGCATATATGTAATATGGTGTCAACCGTAACAACTCTCCATGATCGGTGAGATGCTCTCATCAGCAACTACTTACTCTCACTCTTACTGAGGAAGTAAAATTATTCTTCCAACCGTTCTTTTCGGTAATATGTTAGTGAAAAAAAAACTACCGACAGCGCCTCACCAATTTCACAAATTTTAGTCGACCTTAGTCGACTTAATTTTAGTCGAAATGCGTTTGGAAATATTTCCACATCATACATATACAAATTTTCTTTCATCGAAAACGAAAGACCAAAAAAAAACGATATTTAGTATTTCAATGAAACCAAGCAAAATTAAAATTTGCACCCTTTCTCTTTCGATAATTACTCGTTTTCTGACTGCACATGAATTTCGGCAGACAATGGCAGATAGAATGCAAATTTGTTGCCTCATGAAGCAATTGATGAAATGAGACTACACACGTTCGCTGCTATCGTTTCGACTTCGCTTCTTCAGCAAAGTGCCGAAATTCGGAAAAATTCGACCCTTAGCATACCGTACGAACAAATGCAAACAAAACGACTCCACGTAACTTCTACTCGGTGGATAAAGCCAAAATCACCCTTCCAATAAAGTTTGCACTTTTATTCGCAAAATTCTCGCCAAAAAAAATTTCGCGTTCTACTTGTTACGTTTTCTAGACGAACGTATTAGAGCGAAAATGGTGAAGAAGGGGACAGCTTTAAAGCTCCCACTCCAAATTACAACAACGTTCTTAAATAGCAGATCTCGTCAGACAATTTCAACTGAATGCCCTCTAAACCTCTATTCCTGATCACCACAGTCCCTTTGTAAGCGCATAATCACTACGTCAATATTGCACTTCGACGGGAAAACATCACTTCCTATTGATGTGGAGTACTGCCTCCTCCTTAAATTCTGAAATCGCTCCCTTATGAGTGACCGCTCCTACAGCACTGACTCCTTTTGAAGAAGGAATCGTTTGCCCCTTACTGCCCTATCATCAAAACTCTGCACACAGTCTGAACTATACAGAAATCAAAAAAAAGAAGCAAATACCACCGTAATAAAGAATATGCAAAATCAGGAATCACAGAAATCTGAGAAGCACAATTGGTTCGATAGCCCGAAGTGCGATCACTTGAAAAGAAGCTTGCGTGAACTCTGAAACCCACAAACATTCATTAGCAATTCCTGATACGGGATCAGCGTTTGAATTGTTCGCGAATAAGGAGTTGCAACGGCATGAATTACGAACCCTAACAATCTTATTTTATGATTGCTCGCTTGAATGAGCTTACAAAAACTTCACGCCCGACTTCTCCGGAGAACCTTTTGGGCATGCATGTACCCAAAAGCCGTCGTCCATCTGCAACAATAATTGAGTTTCATACATCGCAACAGTTTTGCTCATGCTCCGCAAAACGATGTCGACAGAATCGACGTCGCGGACGAACATCTTCGTACCTCCCTGACCCCTGTCCTGGTTACCCGAACACGTGCCATTCGGCGTCTGCTAAACTTTTTGAATCTAACTTCGCTTAGTCTTTCTAAAATTCACTCTGCTAAGCAGCACGTTATTTACGCTGGCAACAGGTTAAAAAAACAACGGCAGTAAGGAATATTCTCAGGTTCTAAAAGCGGCTCCCCTTATCTGGAGGACCTAAAAGAAGTAAAATTTATATAAACAACGCGGTCTGGGCCGAGAGGCATCTACGGAACAACATGAGCAACCAGTTCAAAGAATAACTTTTCATGGAAGTTGCAAGTGAAGGCTGTTTCCTTCCAGGACTTCCCCAAAAACTACCCTAACGTGTCTGCCGCAACATTTCACATAGAGGCAAGTATAAGCGCATCCAGTTCACCTTCCACATTCTTGTCTGAATGCAACAGTCGTCAATCGAAATTAATCAAGAGTGACCGCTGCAATGAGGGCAAGTTGAGACCACAAAAATTTGCACAGCATTCCTTTCGAGCGTTGAGTTCAATAAATGCCGATCAGAGAGCTCTCCCTCCCTTAGGTTCCCTATCACAAGCGCAATGTGTGACCGACGGTCCGATAAACCTAGACTCCGTGGAGACCTAAATGAGGTTTCACCGTAAACGATAATCACGACAGACACTGACTTGTCGCAAAGATCCGAACGATTGAAAAAATCAGGAAATAAAAACAGTTTAACAACAGCACCCAGCAACTTCGCTGAAAGGAATTCTTTGAGTTCCGCAATACCATATTAGCTTTGATACTTTGATGTCAATTTTCAATGTTATCTTCCTCAATTAAACTTCGACAGCATATTACACACAACAGTAAGTTCAGACGGATTCAACTAAGCGAAGCCATAATGAAGACCAGCCTGCTTGGCAACACCGTTCGATGGTTTCGACGTTTCCCTTAGCGAGGTGATCGTGTCCGTCTGGTTCTCGATCCTCGTGTTCAACTCGCCCAAGTGCTCGTACAGATTCCGCATCTGATCCTCGTACCCCTTTCGAGTTGTCTCCAGATCGTCCTTTAATTTCGAGTCCAATCTCAGCTATCACAAATATTAAACAGCCATTTCATCCAGTAACTCTCACATGCAACCGTTTAAATGGCAATGTGTCGAACTTTAAAGTACTCTACTAGTACTTGTCTGCGTGCCCGTTCTTATGTCGCATGCATAAAGTCCACTGCTTTACGAATATTCCGTTTAATTTGGCTGACACGATACGCCTCGAAGACCTCGATCTTCTCAACAACTGAACGCTACTAACGAGCCAGAGCACAATTTTTGTTCGCGATGGAAATAAGGCTGCAATTTCGTTTGCCAGAAAACCTCTCATACAGGAAGGCAGTACACTCCACATGGTTCTCAACCCTATTGCTAGAACTAAGGTCAATATATTTTTCTGTGTTAGCGACTTCCTACACCATCAGTGGTCATTTTCGTTCGTTGAATTCAGTATAACATTGCCCCACTGAAGAACAGCCAATAATTTTGAAAAAAAAACCGATGAATGAAGACGCACCAGGATTCCTAAAAAACATCCCAACCTAACCATACTAGTGCCATACCGACGTTGTTCTAAAGCACGGCACCACCTAAACTGAATGTCTTCTTTCACAGGCGCTGTCGGGACTATGAAATAGTAAGATGTAATGATCTTTAAATACATAAATAATCACTTTAAAAGAAGAAACTGATCAAAGAAACGAACATTTAAGAGCGCAATTCGGCAATCTGCATCGGCGAGATTACCGGCTAGTATTTCCTTCTCTTCTAAGACGAGCCTCGTCTTTCGCAAAAGATCTTCGCACTAAATTGGCGACCATTGTAATGAATATACGCCATTAAACAAAAGTCTCGATTGCGACCTCTTGTTCTCCTCATAAACGAACAATGGCTTCTCAGGGTAAGTGGTCCGGCAGCCGAAGCGATTCTGCGCTGCCCAAAATCTCACGTAACGTAGCCTCCTAATAATAGCCACTAGTTGATTCCAAACGCATCATATAAGGCATGCTGGAAAAAATTCGTTGCTCCATTGACAATGGCGACCTCATGTCACTGTGTGCATTTCAATGCGTAAACTTATGCCGCAGATATTTCATTTTATGCAACTGAAATCTACACGTTAAAATGCATAATATCGGAGCCAAATAGGCTGCTCGTCTTAAGAGTAACAGCTCTTTTCGACGCGTCCCACATTATGAAAGATGCTTTGCTCATTTATTCAATATCCAAATCTCAGAAAAAAACAACAAATAACCAAACAAACCAAACTTGTGAAGATAAAAACATTCACTCGCGAAGATGATATGAAAACTACTTAAAGAATCTCGTGCGAGAAATTTCTTGAGAAACGTTAAAAACTCCAACCTCAGCTCTGTAGTAGTTTGCCCGGCTACGAGCAAACTGCGACTCTGCCAGTAACTCGCCAACGCGCTTCTCATAGTACACACCCAGTAGCTCGAGCTCATCTTTCTCCGTTCCTTTCAAATGTTCCTCTTTATCGGTCGATGGAACTCTAAAAAGTTTCATATTATTTCTTCATCACAAGCACACTTCTGCGTAAATAATGGATGCGAATTTGCAATTATTAAGCTGAATGCTTATGCTGTACCCAACAGTTGTGTTGTTGAAAGATGATGGCGGATAAAAAGAAATATTTTTCGAAGACAATTAAAACGGACGTTTTCAACAATCTTCTAAGAATACCTCCGAACTTATGTAAACGAAAACGTTTCCGATGATGCCACAAGAAGCACACAGTTCCGCCTGCATCATCAACTCCGCACAATATATCGAGTAGCCAAAAACGAATAAAGGATTAGAACTTTCAGTCAAAGAATTCCACTGAAACGATTACATAAAATGCGAGCTTACGCGGCGAGTTTCATCCTAAGTAGTTCAGCTTCGACGAGAATATGTTCTCTCTCCTTCTCGAGTTCAAGCACTCGATTCGTTGCGCACTCAAGCTGAAAGAAAAATCAATTGCGCCAACAGATTTTAACAGCTTAATTTTCCCTCAATTTGCACAGCTCAACCGCAATACTGATCGGAAAACAAAATGCAGACGTTTCATTTTGATAAAGCAACTGCCCATAAGCGGGCTGACAATGATTGAGGGTGGTGGTGGGGGAGGGAAGAGGGGAGGAGGAGGTGAGCTGAGAAGAGGAATGGAAGGGAAATATGTGGTGGATTTGTAGGCAAAAATCCAAACTGTTCCACTTGATCTCGATCTAGTTGGCTTACAAAGAAGGATCAATCAATAACGTGAAGCCCTCTTCCCCTCCTTCCGACTCTCTTAGGGACGAATCTTCATACAACTAAACAATTGTCCATAAATCAGTAACACATACAGGCCAAGAGTAACCTCCGCCTTACCAGTCAACAAAGCGCGCAGCAAAGGCGGATTCCTTCCTCATTTTTAACAAAAAGTGCAACGGCATTCCAAGACGAATTGCATGACTTAAAACCCCGCTTTAACAGGATCAAGTCCACTGCACTCTACTGTCTGCGGTCAACTTTGAAAAAAAGAACTTGAGAAACGCTACGAACGCTAGTGAAAATAGCAACAACACAAACGTACCTCATGTCTCAACGAATCATATCGAGAATGCGATGCATTTATTTGGGGCGTTGTTGCATCCAAACTGTCGGACTCCTTAACGACCTGAAGTTGACGCACTTGAACTCATTGAAAAATGACTGCATGGAAGACGATGCTGCGAATGAAGATATTTCAAACAAATACATGGGGTGACAAACAAACGAAAACAAATAGAATCCAAGGTCACTGAATCTTTTCCTCGGTACTTTATTCCCAACCTCCCCCCTTTCCTTTCGATATCGCCCTCCTACTAAAACAATCATTCCTTCGTCCCATCACAAGATCTCGTCCAGGGTTTGAAAACTCGAAAGCCGATACCTGTTCACGCTGGATGAGTTGTTGCGAATGCTCCTTCGAAAACTGTTCCTCATCAGCAACTAGAGTGGGATCACAAGCGATATGTGCCGCATCGATCGCATCTAGTTGACTCCTCCAACTTGAATTCATATTCATAATTTCGGACTCTAGCTGAATTATAAAATACACCAAAAGCATGCTTTAATAGTATCGTAAATGTTGCCCTCTATAAAATACGCCAGTTGCATGTTTTAATAGTGTCGTATATGTTGCCTCCTATAAAATACGCCAGACGCATGCTTCAACAGTGTCGTATATGTCGCCCTCTATAAAATACGCCAGTTGCATATTTTAGTAGTGTCGTATATGTTGCCGCCTATAAAATACGCCAGTTGCATGTTTTAATAGAGTCGTATATGTTGCCCCCTATAAAATCCGCCAGATGCATGCTTTAATAGTGTCGTATATGTTGCCGCCTATAAAATACGCCAGTTGCATGTTTTAATAGAGTCGTATATGTTGCCCCCTATAAAATCCGCCAGATGCATGCTTTAATAGTGTCGTATATGTTGCCGCCTATAAAATACGCCAGTTGCATGTTTTAATAGAGTCGTATATGTTGCCCCCTATAAAATCCGCCAGATGCATGCTTTAATAGTGTCGTATATGTTGCCGCCTATAAAATACGCCAGTTGCATGTTTTAATAGAGTCGTATATGTTGCCCCCTATAAAATCCGCCAGATGCATGCTTTAATAGTGTCGTATATGTTGCCGCCTATAAAATACGCCAGTTGCATGTTTTAATAGAGTCGTATATGTTGCCCCCTATAAAATCCGCCAGATGCATGCTTTAATAGTGTCGTATATGTTGCCGCCTATAAAATACGCCAGTTGCATGTTTTAATAGAGTCGTATATGTTGCCCCCTATAAAATCCGCCAGATGCATGCTTTAATAGTGTCGTATATGTTGCCGCCTATAAAATACGCCAGTTGCATGTTTTAATAGAGTCGTATATGTTGCCCCCTATAAAATCCGCCAGATGCATGCTTTAATAGTGTCGTATATGTTGCCGCCTATAAAATACGCCAGTTGCATGTTTTAATAGAGTCGTATATGTTGCCCCCTATAAAATCCGCCAGATGCATGCTTTAATAGTGTCGTATATGTTGCCGCCTATAAAATACGCCAGTTGCATGTTTTAATAGAGTCGTATATGTTGCCCCCTATAAAATCCGCCAGATGCATGCTTTAATAGTGTCGTATATGTTGCCGCCTATAAAATACGCCAGTTGCATGTTTTAATAGAGTCGTATATGTTGCCCCCTATAAAATCCGCCAGATGCATGCTTTAATAGTGTCGTATATGTTGCCGCCTATAAAATACGCCAGTTGCATGTTTTAATAGAGTCGTATATGTTGCCCCCTATAAAATCCGCCAGATGCATGCTTTAATAGTGTCGTATATGTTGCCGCCTATAAAATACGCCAGTTGCATGTTTTAATAGAGTCGTATATGTTGCCCCCTATAAAATCCGCCAGATGCATGCTTTAATAGTGTCGTATATGTTGCCGCCTATAAAATACGCCAGTTGCATGTTTTAATAGAGTCGTATATGTTGCCCCCTATAAAATACGCCAGACGCATGCTTTAATGGTGTCGTATATGTTGCCTCCTATAATATACGCCAGACGCATGCTTCAACAGTGTCGTATATGTTGCCCCCTATAAAATACGCCAGAAGAATGCATGCTTTAATAGTGTCGTATATGTTGCCCCCTATAAAATACGCCAGATGCATTCTTTAGTAGTGTCGTATATGTTGCCCGTTCTTCCCCGCCCTCTCCCCTACTACGCTACATTAGCAGTTATTTAAATAGCGCAAAACTCGTTTAGAAACAGGAAAAGTTTTTCTCACAGCATTTACCAAAAGTTAAACATACAATCGATGTAGACGACACGTTTACTACAAATATTATTTCGTTCACTGTGTTACTTTCGGAACAATGCCGACGGTCCCTGTGACCTAACTCATCACAGCGATCTTGCTGCCAGCTTGGCTACCGGATGGAAACTGGAAGATACAAGTGCTTAAGCTGATCCCTATTTCCATTGCAGCCTTCGAAGTCGGTCGAAGAGCATAGGTATTAGCAGCCGTGAACCAATAAACGAGGGGCATACAAACACCATCGGAACAGAACTGAAGATATTTTGCGCTAAAATAAAACATAAATACCTGAAAGTGTTTGCGGTACCGTCAATAAGCGAGAGAAGAGCACCGAGATTAGCGATGTTCTTCGCGAGTGAGCCAAGACACTTCTCGATGCACTCGTTCACACATCGCAATCGCTTCGACGCCGTTGGCATGCGATTTTCATCAAAAACCTTCTCAGAGAAAACGCGAACGCATTCTCAAATAGTATTCATTAGTCATTAAAAGCATAAAATGCATTTACAGCAGGTCCCGGCATCATCAATGGGGAGACGGAAGGGGAGTGGGAGGGGGTGGGGGGGGGGGAGG
>JPKZ01002442.1:8190-32338 GCA_000803305.1 Toxocara canis
ACTCCTGGAAGAGGAACACTTACTGCAAGTTATAAGATATATTAAATTTCAGAGCGTTCGCCAAATTTCCTCTGCCCAGCGAGCTTCAGAAGTGACGATACGCCATTAAGACCAATTACTGGAAGGTAGGTTTATGGGATCGCATTTCTTAAGGATACACACAGAAAGCTGACGATTCTATACGTAGGTGAAGCTCCTCTTTGATCTTGCAGTAAGCGGCCGGCGTGTTGTGTCACAGCAAATGATGCCAACTTCATGCGTTCACCATTGCACAATAGTAGCGTAAAACACGCGCTAGCTGCATCCAGTGATGCAAAATTTTTGGAGACACAATAGGAGTAATCAAAGCCGAAAAAAATAAATGGTGGAAAAAATTATGGTTCTTCTGGAACTGTTACCACGATGGCGTATGCCTGAGTTCTCGTATGCACTTGTTGATCATTCGACCTTATTGCATTGGAAACAACCTAGCGACGCTTTCTGCTGTCTTTTTTGTTTTCATTTATGCAATAGTAACGTTGGGCGGATCAATACTTTATGGAACCGAAAAATAAAAAAGGGATTGCAGACAACTCCAATTCGGTGCTGATATTAGGGGATCGCGATGACTGCATGGCAAAAGAAAGCTTTACACTTTGTAATTTTTGAGGTGGAATAATTGCTTTCGGTTTAAGCAAAACAATGTTTTTTCACTACGGGTTGTTCTTTCCTTGATAAGTTTGCTGATAACGTCTTGTTGACTCGGACAAAGCTATTATTCCCGCTATATCTCATGAATTCTCAGCTTACATGAGAAATATTCAACGTCGGCAGCCGTTCACTCACAACGACGCGATGCAGTAATCGCTTCGGTGAGAATATTTATTCACTTAGAAATCATTAGAACGGCGCTCATACAGGATGATCATTAGGAGTTGTATGGAATGAACGCGAACAATGTCTCCCAAACAATTGGGAACTTTCGGTCTAGTGTCCTGCGGGGGGCAACTTTTCACCGAAGTGATCCAGTTAGAAGAAATAATTGCCGCTGGTAACTGACGAGACACAGAGGTATTTCTACAGCAAGGACCCCCTGTTAGGGGGAGTTTTGCTATGAGAAATCCTCAGCCAAATGGTCGAGGAGTGAATGTTCAGCACCTCTGCATGATGAAAACCTCGATGAGGAAGTCAGAGAACCGCTTCCCATCTGGGAATGGAGTCCGAGCAGAACACTACTCCAGACCATATTTGGGTAACTCCCCATCTCTTCAGCTTGACAGAAAGGAGTAACCGCTAGTTCCCGAATTTATGATAAGCGTTCAACCGATACGTCGACAAACATCAAGGATTGAAAATTTCGGAATATTTCGAAGAATTTCGAAATTTTGAGAAAACATTTAAAACGCAAGTCGGTTACACTGCTCTTTTTTTGGTTTAATGCTCATTTTAGCACAAAAGGCGTGGCTGACAAAATTTTGGTCCAAAAAAACTGATTCGCATTACTGGGTCCTAAAATCGTAGCCCGCAAAAGTTCCTAAAAATTGGCGGAAATGAGGGAGGGAGCGTCGACGCGTAATGCAGTTGCAAAATAAAATAGCACTATGCGCGTTAGCACGTTACCGCTCAGGCCTTCAGTCAATGATGTCTCGATGTTACTGAGGCAATCGCACGCCGAGCACAGCCATCCCTTTGGCTGTTTTAGCCTGTTGTTAACTACCCGCTTGCTGGGCTGTTAGTGGTATGGCGGGAAACAGCCGGGATTCGAACCCGGGTCTCCCCGCACGAGAAGCGGGGTTCTACCACTAAGCTATTGCCGCCCAAATTGTCGACCTAATAACGTTAAATTATAACTCACTCTGATTACTATCTCTCTGTCCGAAACTCTACGCCATTCTTCTTATTCTTTTTCTTTCTTCCACTGCCACAGCTGCACTCTTTTCCTATGCAGTGGTATTTTTGGTGAGGGCCAAAGAAAAACGATCACCAATTTGGCACTTTAGCCGTTTTTGTTTTTAATTTTCAAACTACGGTATGTTTATTTTAGTATTTTAATTGCGGTATGTTTTAACATTCAAGTTCAATATTCTTATAGTTTGCATTCATTCCCATTAACGGTTTATATGATGTAATGCGTTTTCGCCCAAGTAGGATGCAATAAGAAAAACGAAAGAAAAGTGAAAGATTAGAATGAAGAATTGTGCTTACTCGATATACCCCCACGAAAACCCCTTTACGTATTCCACAGATGTATTCGTCAGTTCAAATAACCTGAACAATTTAAGTCTCGCAAGAAAGAGCATGCTGATTGCGGGAAAAGGGCACGAAACGAGCGCCAGTAGGCGCAAACGGTGTCGTCGACTGGTTGATCGACTGTTTCGCGTCTCCTTGGATGTCGCGTTCCGGCTTTTCATCGGCCTATTGCGTGTGAACATTACATCTCTCGTTTAAGACCTCTGTTAGTCACTATTTAAAACGCCTAGAACTTTTGCAACGAATTTTGGAAAACAAAACTCCTCTAGGATGTCCAGAGATGATAAGAGAATTCTCTTCTGTCATCCTTCAAACAGACTGATGATTCGTGCCCAGAAACGCTATGTACAGTTTGATTGCTATGTCACTGATCTTTCTGCGACGTTGTTTACGGGGCGCTTTCCAGAAGGCAAATGAAGCATCTGAGACAAACAAGTGTGGAATTATTGTCGTGGAGGAAGTGGACAGTCACGGCGTTCGGGTATTTCTCCAAGCTCAGTATTAATATTCGCCAAGATGAGTTCCTTAAAAGATGCCTTACACCCTCTGACAGAAGTTCGCCCTGACGAGAGCTCGCTTTCTCAGTAGAGCCTCCTTTCCTGTGCCTTTCAGCTTTTGAGTCGCATGGCAGTGTGCTTCATAGACCGGCAGTAAAAGTCGTCGATACCTCAATAGTGCGGAACAAGTTATGGAATATTTTTGGACCAATTAAACTCTGCCGAAAAGGAATGCTGTAAGCCGGTCGGTGGTTTCTGTCAAAGGTTATACGGCACTTCACGAGGTCGCCTTGGAGTTCTGCTGATTATTTATGTTATGGCTACATATCATATAAAAGTAACTGTTCGAATACAAACACAGTCGAAACCAATTTGTAAATCCATCTGCACAATAGTCCGCGTACGCAGTGTCTTTTGGAACAGTTTCCGTGATCGAATGAAAACGTTATTTTAATCAGCTACGACAGAGACGTTAAACTGCTTTTCGTTGCAATTTCTTCAATCATGCTTTTGCGTCATGCATACGTGGCATATAGGAAGAGTGCGGTTTCGAGGGATAGAGGGTGGGAAGGGGGATGACTAATAATTAATCATAACTGTTGGACCCATGAATTGTTACAATTACGATAGCTTGTCTGGAAAAGAAGGCCGACAGAGGAACACTGAAAAACACTAAGAAGACGGGAATATACATACTGATGTTTCCCAGAAATTCCTCCCCATTTTGCAAATTCTACTTTGAACATAGGAGGAGGTAACATATTGTGATAAACTAAAGATCCACTCAAATTAGATTGCTCCCACTGAGTATCTTTATTCGGACACGTGTTAAGAGATTTCACAGAGTTCAGTTTACTGTTTCTGCAACAAGTTTTAAACCTCTTATACTTTATGCTATCACATAATCATAGTAAATACGACATGATGCCACAGGATTCTGCGGGCTTTTTCAGCAACGTTGCAGCGGTATATCGGGAAGAATCCTCTTTGAAAGAGGTTGGACGACGCAACGACTACCTGATCTTTCAGGCACATTTGGAGCTCGACATGCGTATTAAGGTGCCGAGTATGGAAAACAAAAATATCAAAGTACTTCGTTGCGCTCCCACACGCAGTATTGTTGTTGGAGGACGCGTGGTATTTCAAACGTAATTCCCATTACGGAAGAGATCTATCCATGAACAGTTTGAATAAACGCAGTTACGATCAAATTTGTGTTGTTTTTTAGCATCTGTAGCTGTAATCGTTAATCCATGATTGGATCGATTTGCTTGAACAGCATGCGACCGAATTTGTCGGAAGGGTCAGCGATTTTCCCGCAGATATATTTATAAGTCTAAATGTTTGACAGCAATTGTTCGTGAATAAATTAAAGCATGCAGCGGTCAATCTGTGTGCAATAACACAAGTCGAATGCTAATGCAGAGACAAGCAGGAACTATTCGAGTAGAAACCAAGTGAACATGCGCTTGATTCTTGTGATTATTTGCTTGTGCACCTCTCAGAACACATCTCTAAACATTTTGGTGCGAAGTGCCATCGGCGAGGATAGATTCCATCAATGAAATTCTGGCCCATAAAGTCGCTGAATTCAACCATGAGATGATCAACGTGGGATTATTTTGACCATGCTGTCGGCGTTTAATGCATATTCGTTCCTCCATCAGTGTATTATGGATCCACATGGGTTTTATGTGCAACGCTTCTACCAAATGAAGGGGCGCTAAGACGCTCGCGGGCAGTGAATGTAAGAACCAGTCTCGACGAAAATATAACGATCTCAACAAGAGTCGCAGCTTACTAACGTCTGCATGCGATCATTTAATATCACCGTTTTTGGAAACTCCGCTAACAACTCTCTCGATAGCTGCGAACCTACAACTGCAACAGGTACTGAAAGTGAGAAAGAGGAGCTTGATGGGCAGAGGGTCAAAACAAGAAAGACACAATGTCCCGCCCAGTGCGACTTACTCGGCTGGAGTTTTCGGAACGCGTAAATTGAGTTTTCAATCGGCTTATCCAAAATGCAAAATTCAGTTCCTTGAAACCAATGAAGGTCACCAGCAGATTCGCCACCTTCATTTGAAAAGCAATTTCGATATTTCTGTCGTATAAATGAAGCAGTTTATTGCTGCAAATTGGGAAGAACGCGATGGGCGCAACTGTAGTATTTACATTTGACTCTGTATGTTGTACGGGATGTGATTCAACAAGAACAGGGAGGAACCTGGAGATTCAAAGAAAAATCTCCCGAACTATGCTTGTCAGACGGCGCCGAATAAAGAAAGCAAGAGCTGACAAATATAGGTGCCACTTTTCACATCAATACACAATAGGTTTTATTGCAAAACAACACCCGCTTACCGTCACCGCTGGTTTTTTAACCGGCCATACGGGTAGCCTACTAGATGAATCTCCCGTCTACTACAGCGGTTTACGAGGAAGCGGTAGAGAATAATATATTTTCAGTGGATGCTGCATTGTCCTGCTTTTTAGAAGAATCACGTTGATGAAGCGTTTCATTGTTTTAAGAGCACTAACTGATACATTTTTTCACATTAGAGACATTCGTTATATCGACGAGCAAGAACGAGCAATTGATTCAATTGAAGGTACTTATTTTGATGCCGCCCTGAAAAGAAAAGAAATGAACAAATCATAACAAGTTTACAAGACAATTCAATGCAAACGAGTTTCAGGCCTAACGGCTAACTGACCGCTGGAATATTGCGTAATGCTCGTTTTATACGAAACCGTGAAAAGAATGTTTCCTGTTAAACTTGTACGCATTAAATCGAACAGAGACCTGCGACTGAGATGAGTTTCTGTTTTCCGCGCTCTTCCGCACGGAACTGGCATTCGAGATGGGCTTATGTTTGAGAGAAGCGACACTTTTCTCGTGGTTTCGTTTATTTGGCATTCATTTCACGGTTTCCACCTTTTCAACCAGTCATGATTTCACGACATTATTTCTACAATTACAGCTCTATTCGGAAAGATAACTGGAAACTGTTTGTATGCAGGCTGATTAGGTTGAAGGTCATTGGTGTTATAACTTGTGTTTGAAGGTCAATGTTGAGATTCGGAAAGGATCGGATAACTTTCCAATGAGAGGGTCTGTTTTTGTTTTCATGACGCTATATCGGGAATTCGCTTCGAGAGATGTCTATATGAAAAACAGGTCCACATTCTAGCAAACACAGCGGTACCATTCCAGTTTGAGGAACTGGATGCAGACAACAAACCTATTTGGGTGCTGGTTCATTGGCAATTTTGGCGAGCTGTTCTGGCGTCATATCCGGACACGATTCATAGCCGCCCTCATCCTCGTCTCCAACCGCTGGCGGTGCGGGATTTCCCTTTACCTCTGCTGCCTTTGATTTCTCTTTTAGAACACCATCCTCCTATTACTTACTTCTCTTATATTGTTCTTCACTTACCATACTCTTCGTAGCCGAACAGATAAGGCAGCCAATATTCTCCAGAATATGCGAAGCGACCTTTTTGGTTACAGGTCAAACACATGGCAAGTGACAAAATCCGGGCAAATCTAATTGTACCATCAGACCTGTCCGCGTTTTACCACTGGCTGCTGGTAGTTAGTCGTAGTGGCAATTCACTGTAAGATTTAGCGAAAATTTTGCACAACCATCTGCAGACAGTGGGCAAACAAATAAATAATGAGAGATGAGTACATAATGTGGGCAACAAAATAATTTACACACGACTTTAGTTTTGGCGGAAGATGTTTTTTCTTGTAGCGGAAATTAAATCATATTCTTTTACTGTTCTACCTGCAAGACGTCACACAAGCTCCTCTCCCTCCCCTCACATTCAGCCGTCTTCTCCTACGTGTTTGCTATATCACACCCATGTGGCCACCATTTTGACTAAGCAGATGCTGAAAGTGTTTTCAAAAATACTTTGACTTTGCTGAAAGAGCTGGTGTATTTATTTTTTCGGAGTGCTCGGATCGCCGCCAAACTTGGATTCTTTGAGTATTAGACGTCGGATACGACTTTCTCAGGACTCCCAAATTTTTAATCGCACCTGCGGAAACGAGACATTTTCTCCCTCAGAGTGCTCTCATTGCTGCCAAGTCTCACCGACTGAGTGACTTGAAGTCCGTTCTCCAATACGGTAGTAGGAAATATTTTAAAGCAGTAATACAGTTCGGTGAAGCTGTGGTATGAAATGATCCACGCTGCGGTGTTCTGTACACCAAAAATTAAGTCCACGGGAAACTGATGATGCAATACAACACTTAACAGTGAAGAATTGTAAGTAGGAAGTAGTATGGACAAAATGCTCAAATTTCTACTCAAAGGCAGGACTTGAGTTTAAGTCCTTTCTTCCTCCGAATAGCGCGCTACTTCATGCGAGATTCCTTATTTATGAGCTTTTGCTTGTTTCTAGTCCCCAGTGGAACGGACTATTTTCCATAGCGCGACCGTCTTTCTATGAAACTGAGTTCCCAGGCGCATAATCGAGGGATTACGACACATAATGGTGAGGACTCACTCCGCTCAGTTTACTAAATCCCAGTGAGTGAGTGAGCTGTTTGGACAAGGTGCCACGTCTTCTGCCATAACCGCGGTTTAAAGAGGACCGGAATCTATTAATCATGCGATCTGTCGCGACTAATCGCGAATTTTGAGTTTGTAGAAATTTGAGTGACGAAAATATTGAGGTAAATAATTTTAAAGCAAAGAAGCGTTGCATTTGCATTGAAGCCACCGATAACAGTGACCTATTAATCAAATGATTAGTCAATGGCTCTAAGGCGGAAGTCGGCAAATTAGATAATCATCAAGAAAAGGACTGGCTCTAAAGGGAAGGTCAGCCCACTAAGCCTATATGAGGGACAGCAGAAGACTAAGAAACAGTTGTCCTTTGAAAGTTGTGTTTTGATAGCTGCGAGGCTCTATGGAGTGTTTGTTTGTAGGTTATTCTATTAGAACCGTGTTGTTGACTGTTGAGGTGTGTTACTTTAACGTTCTTTCTGTGTAATTCAATTGCCCTCTTTTCTTGCCATGTGAGATGCGATAGTTTTGCTTTATCAGCATGCCTTTTGAGTTTTCGGAGTGTTTATCGAATGTCGCTTGTTTCAGTAAGATCAAAACTTCCTTTGACTCCTAATACATTTATGCAGCAGAATATTGTAACACTTCTATCAAAGGAGCTTCTCGGCCGATAGAATTTGTCTTGTTGTGCTGTAGTAATATACATTAAAGTTTACGATTATAACGTATTGATGTGCTATCCCTAGGAGCTTACGATTATAACGTATTGATGTGCTATCCCTACGAGTTTACGATTATAACGTATTGGTGTGCTATCCCTACGAGTTTACGATTATAACGTATTGATGCGCTATCCCTACGAGTTTACGATTATAACGTATTGATGTGCTATCCCTACGAGTTTACGATTATAACATATTGATATGTTATACCACTGCGCTGAAGTTTTGCTTGTGTTTCATTCGTTCGTAATGCGATTGTGGCTCCATTGTTCGTTGCACCTTACGCATTAATAAAATGCGAGAGGTTTAATTACCAACTTTGAGCATTAGGTAAGGACGAACATTTCGAAGGAGCGAGACTGAAGCAATTGTTCGAGTAAAAAAATGGTTCAAGAAATTGTCGACTCAAGTGGAGCAGCTACGATCGACGAAAAGCTATACATTGGCCACCGGGTGAAAGGAATTTCCTGACGGCAGTCAATACACGATCTGTCCATTAAAAATGGCCGTGTAATGAACGTTCTGATAGAACAAGGCGCGCTTGAAGGCGGACATCTTTAGAACAGCACTAGTCATTTTTGCGCACATTGAAACTCTTATCTAAAAACACTAACCTTAATGTCATTTCCTTTGCTCGACTTTGATTTCGACTTCAGATCGTCCGGGATTTTTTCTCCGTCCTTGTTGTCAGTCGACCCGCCATTCTTCAAAACAGTAGTATGCGGTACTTACTACTGTCTGTGAGATGAGTTTCATCTCATTTAAATACATCGTATCGGTAGCACCCCATTGAAATACGGTTATCTTGGAACCGACTAAATGGCAAAGGGTAATCATCAGTGATGAATTCACCTCTCGACATTTTTCGTCTTCGGTGAGATTCTCACGTTGACCATATTGCGGGTTTTTCCTAGCAACTTGCTGTGGTCCGCGCTGGGAAAGTACTGTCCCCATTTACCACCCAAACAAGTTGTTACCCTCGTAAAAATTTGAAGAAACGATTATCCCGCACGAAAACTCCCCGTAGACTAATCGCAATCCGTTCATTCCATGTTTTGGTTTTCATAATTTTCTCATGAAAGTTTTCGCTTCATTATTCATCAACAGTCTTAAGCTGCTCGTCAATTGTTTTTGAGAAATTTCAAAAGTAAAGGACACTTTAAAGCAACGTCCGCCGTCACTAGATTAGCAAGATCGTTTGCACAACTTTCCGTGAAAACACTTTGAAGGCGGCATCGACAAGGAAAAGGTGGACCGAAAAACTTAATCGAGTTTGCGTGTTCGTAAGTATTCAAGCTTCAAAACTTCCATATACAGAAATAATTATGCGAAAATTGTACACTCCGATAGGTGGAAACCATCGTTAGAATCGACTGCAAGAGAATGTGACACGTTCGCATCATGAACCTATTCGATCAAGAAACTACCTTCATTGGCTCATCTTTCTTTGGTTGATTTTGCTGTTCTGCGGCCTTTGGTGGGGACGGCTGAGATGGCTTGGCGGCCTGCAAAAGAAACTCTAATGAGCTCTCAGAATAACTCGAGTGCTGATCTTGCACAAAGCTGATGAATAATGAGGACAGTGATCACTGGCATCATTAGAAAAGCATCATTCAAAGTGAACTAAATGGACTAAAATCATTCAAGAGCAAAAAACGGAATTTGTGAATGGCGGTAGAAAAAATATGAAAGAATCACAACAGGAAATCATAAATTTTTAAGGCTCTAACGACTCCGTTAGAATTTTCACGAATAGGATTGCAAATATGCAAGCAATTATAAAGAACTGAGTGGACGACGCATCTCCGAAAACGTAGGCACACTCATTATCTCTAGCCACAGTGTTGATCATCGTCATCATTATCAACGCATCTACTGAATGGCCTCATACTATATCTCGATTTCCGCACCAGCCCTGAAACTTGAGGTGCCAACAGATCAAATCAGGACTACGGTCCGTCGAAACTCAGCGAACGCGATAGCATTTCAGAAATGCTAGCAAATGATTCGAGAGATCCAGTGCTTTTTAAGACTGCTTGATGTGACACAGAAGACGGCCGTCATCATAGCATTTCATGCACGGCAAGACGGAAGAAAATCCCATACCGCATCAGACGTAGCGTTGCCAGTCTTTGCGCCTGGTCCGCCTAATGAATTCCCCGTCGCGCCTGCTTGCTTTTTCGCCCCTGCAACAACATTCAGCATTCTGCATACCAGCGCAACAGTTGCGAAATGTCAGAGTACGTGAAACGCCGGAGACAATTTGCACAGCTTCACACCTGCCACCGAGAAAGCAGCTCTCGCTGGTCGATCGGGCACATGATGATGTGTGGGTGGCATAGCCCTATACGCCGACAATCACGACATTATCACGAAGGTCATGCATTCATGAAAAAACCCAAACTTTTTCTGTGCAGTAGGAACGATAAAGCTGTTGTTTGTTCCTCTCGTAAAGAGTCGATACCTGAGAAATTAGCATGTCGTCCCTTCCGATTGCCTCGGATTTTTATGCTGTCTTCAACGGCATCATAACCATCTCCTATTTTTTCAGAGATGGCTATAATGGCTTTGGGTTAAGCGACGATCCAGTAAAATTAAGATTAGACACGTGTTCTCACTGTTGATGACATAAGTAGCTGAATGTGTATGAGATGAAACACTCGCAGTTTTTCAACACATTATTTGCGGACCTTGATATTCACCTCAGAATCACGGAAGAACATAATGCCGAACAAGTTCTTCAACCCAGTGCTCTTCAAATGCACAGGCAGCTCTCCTATAAATTGTGCAATACGCAATGTTGTTGCTGCAGCCATATATCGTTCATCTCATCTATTGTGACACCATTTCGTGCCGATCACACTCTATGCAATGCACTATGTTATGGATGGCCTAGACCTAATTCGTAAGCATAAGGATGTGGGCATGTGTGTGTGTGTCGTACACCTGATTAGTCCCGTTACCAAACGCTAGCCAGCCTAAACATCTTCGAAGCACGAACGCATCGCTGAACTCACGGGCCACTCTGTCTAGAAAGGTTGCGATATGAACATTTTATGCGAACTACGAAATGCTTCTGGAAAGGAAACAGAAAGATGCACAAATTACTAAAGCTAACCGCATCCGAAAGTTAAAGTGGTGATTATGGCAACGTGAAGTAGCGTAGGGAAAAATGCGATAAACAGCAGCAGAAACATTTTTTTAGTCCTGAAATGAACTCATTAGTCTTGCCGCCCATCAAATTTGGAAGCGCCTTTGATCCTGACTCAAGCAACTGACAGAACAAATTTTTGAGCTACTTTAAGTTCCAAAAACACCATAAAAACGTCACGCACTCCGCTAATATTACCTGATTTCGTTTCCTGCTGACTTTCGAAACAAGTAAGCAAGTAACTGTGGTATGGCAGGATGTGATAGACTATAGAGTAGTTTCGAGACACACAGCTGCATAGTTCATAGGTACGAGAAACACCATTGTTTGCAATACGAATGTTGCTGGCTAGCAGTACAAAATAGATTCGCTACGCTATTATCTTGCACATGAAAGATACCAATAGCAAGACGGAGTTGAACGAACGAACCGAACGCTTTAGTAAGCAATGGTAAATAAATTGCCGGGACATACTGCATGACCTGAGGACCCAAAAATAAGGAAATCTAGTTTCCTTTGAATGACAATTAGCATATTTTGTGCAATTTGCAAAAAAAAAAGCTGAAGGGTTTTTCCGGGCATGTGCGCACGGCAAGGTAAAGTCGGTTGAACAATGCTCATATGAGAAAGTATGCATAACGGCCGTCACAAGTATATTCTTCTGATTTGATTCGCCGACGGAAACCGGAATAGCATGTGTTGAGTCGTTCACCAACGCAAACCTTCGGCGATCGTGCATACTTTCAGTATGTCGTGTATCGAAGTAATCTGGGGCTCACTGACGTCGCCTACTGTAATGATGTCATATGGCACAGTGACGGCATTACGTGCAAATATAATTGGTGTAAAGACAGTGTCCGCCAACTGCGCCTGAAAACGTCCCTATTGTTCGCGACCGTAACGCGACAGTACTGGCAATGTTTGCTCAGCTCTCTTACACGCTCCTTCGTTGATTGTTTTCATCGTGTGGCTTCATTCCTCCTTCCATTGCAGCTGATTACTGCGTCATGTTTTCAACAGCATGTTTGTTCGGTTGATCTGTTTTGTTTCCCTGTTATCTCTTAGCTTTGCACACGTTCTCGATTGTTTTTTTCATACCTTCATAAAGAACGCAGAAGATGCGAAATGCAAGTGATCGTCAAAAGAGAGGATAACACCTCTAATCCATTTGTGCTCGAAGCACCAGTTACGCCGTCTCGTTTTGATACATACGCTTCCCCCGACAGCTTTTCCCATATGTTTTCGTTTAGCTCTCCTCTGCCATGCTATGCACTCAATCAACTTCTCATGTTTTGTTGAAAAGTTCCTACAAATAGTTTCCACGCCTCCTGCACGCTACGTTTGCCGGTTAGCCTTTTCAGGTTTCCCTCATCGCTCCACATGGCTCTCGAATCGTGACATTAGTTTCTCGCAACTGACCAGTCGCTCCGTTTTTTTTCATTACTCTAGTTTTTAGTAAACGCGGCTAATCAAGAGCCTTTTTCTCCTCGCACTGCGGAGCGCCTCAACACATCTCTCCTCTTGTTGAATCATTACAATCAGTGTAGTGGCAGAAAAAGAGGAGGTAGGCAGAATTCCCCCTTCCCTTCCCCCACCCTTTTTCCTTGAAATCTAGAAACTCTATGTGCAGATGTTTTTCCTAAATTACGTACACCAATTTATTCATGCGATGCTTTGGTCTACTCTCTGTAAAGCTGGGAAATTCCTTCGAAGAAACTGTGCTTCACGAGTTGCTAATTCTATCAAAAATTTTCGTTCGCTGTCGTACTCGAAAAGCTTGATCGCTGGATATAAATCACAGTTCCTTCGGAGATTGACAAGTCGAGGAACGGTTTGATCGGGGCATGTGCAAATAGTCAGCGCTATCAGGAGCACTTTAGTTTTATTTTCCACTTGTCATAATCTACGATGAGAGGGTCTATTTGTTACGTATCCAACCTAGAGTCGGAGAAACCTGCAAGCTCCTTTTTTGTTCCCACGCTTTATTCGATTAAAAAATGGTTCACTGTCCTCATCATGGTCTTATCCCGCTAGCGGATCTTGACAGAGCTCGACGCCAAATTTTGATGTTGGTAGCACAGAACCATACAAACATCGAGCCTTCATATCGCTTTTAGAAGTAAGCAGAGAAGAATACAAAATTGCAGCGATTAATTCACGCATATATCGATCTGATGTCTGGGTCATTGTTATGAAAATTCAATAGTTGCATTATTTTTCGTAGCTGCTCGTCGACATACCAATAATTCGCTTACGCGCATTGTGCGATTTGAGGCTGAAACAGCTATCCACGCAGTTCTTCGCCTGCAAGCCAGTCGTTATCGGTTACGGATCCTGTTACGAGTCCTTGAGGGTTACTGCTAAGGCCACTACTGCAGCACCTGTCGCTCAACCGAAGATCCAAAACACCGAAAATGTAGGGAAGCAGCACGACTGAGAACACTGTGCGAGTGTTAGTACGATTGTTGCAGTTGTTGTTAAGGATTTTACTAGAATAAACTAGGTGACTTCCTTGTATGGGCTTGTCGGCTTTTATTGTGTTTCCAGTCTTCTCGTGACAAATCTCTGACGGTCAAGGAATTCCGCTTTAAAGAATAGACACTGCGCGTGCCAAAATAGATATTTCGTATACATTATATGCCGTCCTGTAAAAAACGAATCTGAGCGAGTCAGTTAAGCGGGACGCATTTGGATGACTAATTCTTGCCTTTTTTCCTATTGTGAGCGTTAAAGGAAGGATAATCATGTTTCCTCTTTCTTGTCCACCGCTGGTCCCTATTATATTATTGAGTAGCTTCCGATGTGCTTCAAGAAAAGGCGGATCGCAGGAGGAAGCGCCTCAAAATGGATGACGTCGAAGGTTTCGATCGCGGTATGTTCTGTAGTAATTTTTTTCGTTTGACTCGTTTGACAAGTTTGAACAAACCTAACATTCTGCGCTGCTGTTTTTTCCGGAGGTCCGCCTTTTCTTCTCATCCCCCTCTCCCGCACCCCCATCTTCATCTCCTCAATCTATTGTTGGCCCGTCGGGTCTCGGCCGAAAATCATCTGTTCGCGGCATAGTGGTGGATTGTCGTAATAGTACGTAACTTGAGATGCTATCATGAGTGGTAATATATTGTCGAGGTAATTTTTGTTTTCAGGCGGGCCGTGTGGGACGTTTCGTGCGTCCCATTATGGGAGGATGCTTCCTAAGTTCATTGTAGTATTAGTGCATGTGCTACTCTTAATGATAACGTTAACTTTATTTGGCTGGTTATGAGGATAGTGCGTTGATCAGAGAAGCATTCTACGCTTCTCTGGTCCTCGATGAGTCGAACATTGTTAACATAATCGTATGGAACTTAATTTGCGATATAGGGCAAGAAAGAAACATACAGTGTGCGAGATGTAGAGAATGTCACGGAGTTTCGTCCAATCAAGCGAATAATCGTCGCTATGAAAACTTAAAAGCTTTCGTCGCAAGCAGAATTCCAACTCGTGACATCAGGCTTACGATCCTTGCTACCTCTTGGAGGGAGCGCTTTCATTTTGCTGCCTTAGATTTAAAAGAAGTCCTTGGACGCATGGACGGGTACCCTTCCCACTCCTCCTTCCTTCGCCCTCCATGCCTCCCCCCTCCCCCTCTCCACTTCACACATCCAAAAAACTCCAAACTTTGCTGGGATCGGCAAACAGGACGGTTGCAGCCGCATTTTCTGTCGGGCTTCTCCATTTTTCTTTTTTCCCCATCTTTCTATCACTTTTTTACGTGTTCTGCAGGCGGCTGCTGGCTTATCGGGAACTCAAGCTACGTTCGGCTATTCAGAAGAGAGGCGGGAAGGAACTGGTGGGTGTCAGTGCTTATATCATTGGAGATCCTTAACATTTAGCATTGTAGCATAACCTTATCTGCTCACGACTGGTAAGTGAAAATAGCTTCCAAGATATTGTTGCAGAAGGAAGGAGTCTTCCCAGGTATTGCTTCACCGATTCCCTTTCGGTGTTTTCTAGCTGACCTTAATACGACGAATTACAACCTTATAGAGCTTGCTTTTGATTAAAGGCAGTTAATAAATTAAACTTGGCAATGAGTTGAGCGAGGTCCACATGTTGGGAGCGGGGACGGTGGGTTTCGCGTACTCGAGTGCCCCACCCATCCACTTTCTGCTCTCTCCCATTTGTGAAGTGTGACATATATAATATTCAGTCCTCCACTGCACAGTGTGTCGTAAGCAGCAGCGATGTGTGCCGTCTACCCAGACAGTCCTTTTCGAATGGGTCGAGGGCAACAGCATAAAAGGTTGGCGCATTTCGCAGCTCAGGATTTCTTCTTTAGGACTGGAACCGCAAGAAATCGTTGGTGCAATGCGTTCGAACGACGGTGAAGTGAAAATGTTGATTAAATGGAAGGGCTGTGAGGAACACGATGCGGTGCACGCCAAGTTGGCCAACGAGCGCTGTCCGCAGCTCGTCATCAAATTTTACGAGCAGCGTTTGCAGCGCAACAGTTGCACTCGTGCGTGAGTGCAATATATTGTTGTTTATATCAATGCAATGAGGTGTTTTATAAAACGGTTGTGAGAGATTAGATAATCAAGAGGATTATTCCAGTGAACCTGGGACGATTTTAGAAAGGAACTAGCTCAGTTTTATTGAAGAAAGGAGTCATTGAGCTCAGTGACTTATGCAGCTGGGTAGATGGGGTAGGGGGTGACCGCGGAGCTCGAGAAACCTACAGGCTGCTTCAGGCGTTGCATAAGGAAAAGAGCGCGGCTGAAAAGAGCAACTCCATTTTCTAAAGTATATTCTTTTTTCCACACACACTACGTAGGAGTTACTTGGTTCTCATATCTCCCACTCTCACCTCGCTTCCTTCCTCTCCTTGTTGTGCACTACTATTTCGGTTAGCCCATTTCTGGATCGATTTAAAGGATTGAGTGCCATGGTCATCTATGCGGACCCGTCTGAGCTTGTTGTTTTCCAAGGCCTTCACACGCTCAACTGCGCAGCTGTGCCTGAAGAGACTGGGTTTTTTTGCGCCTTTATTTTGTACAAATTAGTGTTGATTTTTCGGAAGTGTGTGTATAGTAATATCTTGAACAGATTCTTCTAATTTTTGGAACCTGTAGACCATCAGCTTATGGAATCCTCAAAACAGCATCGATCATAGTGGCTTACTCGGGCATTTTCCAATAACATATCAGTGGGAATTTTAAAATTTTCGTGGTGATTTCCAGTTTTTGAATCAGTTGGTGTAAAATCCACATTTCCAGTTTTCATACCAACTCTGATTTGAATAAAAACTGATTAGAGGTGGTTGTGATCCGCCGGGTGGTCCGGTGGTAGTACAAAACTGATTTCGGCTGCGGACACCGTAAGGCATCTGGAAGCGAAGTAACTGACTGCATGGTTTTGTAAAAAAATTGAACTCGTCCACCCACCCTTCATTGGACAGAAGGGTAGATTTTCGGGCTTGTACAATGTTTAATTAAGGAATCGTTATGGCCGCTTTGTACTTATTCCCCTCGAAAGCTGTGAAATAACCTACCAACCCCCCCAACTCCGATTATGATACAGTACCTTCTGTGAGTGAACAAGCATGAATGCTCACTGCGAATCTCCGTCCTTATGAGTCTTACTGCCAGTTTTCCCTGTCCGAGGTTTGGAAGTATTCACTGATGAATCTTTAATCTAGAAGAATTATCGTGAGTCAGTGTCAAATCGAGCGTTTAGGGTGGCTAATTATATCATACGGGCAGTTCAGTATAACTGCACTGGCCATTACAAGAAAGCCTTCATCATCTATTGCCATTCTCTTCAGTACGGTCGTCTAGTTTGGTCGCCGCACTTGAAATCGAAAACTGAGATGCTGGAAAAACTACGTTCCACGAAAAGAGCATTCCGAACAACTTTTTTGTGCATATAGTCCGAATTGCGCGACTCGCATGAGCATTTTCGGTCTATGTTGGGTCTTGAGTGTCGTTGCCTTGAGCTAGATCTCATATTATGTTTCAGAGTTGGTGTTATCGGTTACTCTGATATTTTGTTTCATTCACTTTTCTCTTGTGACGATCGATTTGCGACGAGCTCATAGCCTTTAACTGTTTCCGCGAATACCAACTTTAAATTCGGTTCGTAATTCTCTTCCTTTCCGGGTCGTCCGAGTGTTTGATAGACTTCCGAATGATATCGTTTCGGCGCGTAGTGTTTCTGCGTTCAGTAATCGCCTAAAGCATTCCGATCTCGCGAAGATCCACGAGTTTGCGCTCAGCTGACAGATGCTTTTGATCATCGTGATCTTTATTTCTTATTGGTACTTTTTCTTCGTTGTCTGTTTGTTTTGGTTGTTCGAACAAAGCATTTACTAATACACCACATCACGATCAGGCAAAAGGCTAGGTGAATGCTGGTAGTGAATTCCGGACGCATCCACTTTATGCTTAAAAGAATTGGAGGAAAAACCAGTGGAGGGAGAAGGCATTTATTCTTTCGTTCTTGTGCACGCTCAAGGTATTCTTTATCCGCCTGCGCCCAGCTTTTTGATCCTTCACATACTTTCACAGGGTATTTTTTTGGTATTTGGACAAGTATGTGTGATGTGAACGCCTTCACATGGGCATGCGCATATGCAGCTGGGACGGTGGGATTTCCGATAGGCAGTGTTTATCGTATACGCAGTCAGAGATACAACGGTCAGTTTTTCGCTTCTGGTGAGAAGCTTTCAGAATTTCTCATGCACAATAGCTCTTCAATGCACAAACGACCGGAAAGGGAGCTGGAACGTATGAAGGCAACCAAATGGAACGAATACTTATTGTGGAAGCTAACTGCGTCCTTTGTGCGACGTATCACCAAAAAACCGAACAATTATGTGGCTCTTGACTATTTTTGTTTTCCTCTCATGGTTGCTCGTCACCGCATAAAGCGCATTCTTTTAGATCTTTGGCTAACATCCTCACCAATGATCACTGGAATGTGAAAGGGAAAATTGGGCGGTGAGCAGTGCGGACTTGACCGATAAGTGAATTTATTGAGATGTATTCGCGCTTTTATATAGTTTAGTCGAAGATAAAAATGTTTTAAAGGGAATTCACATTCCTAATGGAAAGCTGGTAAAGAAAACATTTTTGAGACAAAACGATTTGAGAATGAGAACACTTTCCGAACATTTTTTTTTTGATGTTAATTGTGACTGTTTCCGAACGTCAGCGGATGAAGGCGCCTTTCAGCACACCAACAATTTGCTTCCTTCCGACACTCCGCGCTGAAAGTTTTAGCATGCGACGGGGGAGTAGTTTTGGTTGATCACTATTACGTCATTTGGTTCGCGTCGTTCTGGTTTTTCAAACAGTCGATCTTCTTAACGGCGGAAAAATTATTCCTCGTTTGCTTTCCTCTCCTTCCTCGACTTGCACCTCTTGGACTGTTCTCTGGGAAATAGCATGACCTTGTGTCGTTTTCTATAGTTCTATTCCTTTATCTTCCAACTCTGGCACTCGAAAATGCACTTGTACTTCTTTCGTCCGCCGTCTAATTTGGCATCTGTGTGCTAGCACTGCGCCTACTCCAAGTGCGATGACGATGGAGACTATCATCGTGCCTTCGATCGCGACACAACTGACGTGATCTGGCACTCGAAAATGCACTTGTACTTCTTTCGTCCGCCGTCTAATTTGGCATCTGTGTGCTAGCACTGCGCCTACTCCAAGTGCGATGACGATGGAGACTATCATCGTGCCTTCGATCGCGACACAACTGACGTGATCTGGCACTCGAAAATGCACTTGTACTTCTTTCGTCCGCCGTCTAATTTGGCATCTGTGTGCTAGCACTGCGCCTACTCCAAGTGTGGAATTTTGTGTGCGGCCACGCCGATTTCGCGTTCGCCCTTCCACAGCAGTCGCCCACCTTCCTCGCGTAGGGGATCAACTCCGCTTTTCTGTGCCCCATTCGGAAAGGTATTACGTTCCTCGAAATGTCTCATCTCCGTTGGAAATATGGACAAAGCGAGACTGTTTCTTTCTCTTTCGGGTCATGGTAAGGGCCCCCCCTTAAACGTTTGATGCCCAACTGCTGGGATGTTTCCTGAAGAGAAGTTGTCGAAGCTCTCTATCCCCTTTTCACTGCAAGGATAAATGAGTAACGAATTTGCGTTCCGTAGAGTTGCGCGGACATCTTCCCTTTGCAGTAGCATTCCCGCTGCCACAGTTGGAGGTGCAGCCTTGGCGTTGATTATGAGTGCATTCGTTAGTTCACGGATTGATCTCCGCACGGTCCGAAACTGCGCGTTAATGTAACCTCTCAAAAGTTCGTAAGCAAATTGCAGCTTTGCGTTTATGGGATCGTGTGAGACCTCCGACGATTGGCAAAAATTGTGCTATACTCCTGCACATCACTTACCTTTCTCGTCGCTAGCGACGCCGATGATGGGTTCGTTCGTGTCAGATGCGACCAATTCTCCCGACTAATTTCAATTGAATGAGACTCTGTCATTGCCTGAAGTCTCCTGAAACCCTTGGATCGTTCAAAACGAGGACAAAGTTTTTGTCCATCCAGTGAACTTCGCCAGGGCTACATTCACTGAAGAACGCGGAGCAATTCTCAAAAGTAAAGGAAGCTTCCAAATCAGAAACAAGTTCAGGTATAGAAGTCGCGGAAACTTCGTGCACTCCGACAGACTGAAAGTGGCAGATTGATTTTACTTCTGAAGCACTCCACAAGAGAGTGTAGTCGGCGAGGCAGAAGCCGTTTGTGATCTTGCATTTTGTTGTGAAGTCCGCGGTGGCTGTGATCAGTTTGCCGTCACTGCAAATAGCTAAAGAACCAGACGGAACGGCGTAGTTTGACGTTGTCGTGCACCGTGCGCCTAGTGGCCGTACGAGAATCCTTCAGGAAAGCTTGTCTCCCAGCGATCGCGTGCGCGTTATACCATTGGGCTTCCGTTGAACTGTTCCTCAGTAACCAGCTTCGAATAAACTTTAGAAGAGATCGCAGTGCACACTGTGCGGGAAATGTTGGTATAGGACACGGCTGGAATCAAAACGTGCGTGCGGCTGTAAGTTGTGGCTTTTGTCCAGACTGTAACCTCTGGATCGCAAACTTGTTAGCAGTTTTGAAGATGAGGATATCTCAGTTGCACTCCAGCTTTCGATGCGTTGTATCACGATTTTGCCGAAATGGCGTTTATCATACTGCTGACAGTGGAAAGTAACATAAAACAAGTGATAACCGAGAGGTCATATTGAGCTGGCGCGCTTTGGAACGGGTAAACGGTCCTCCGTATACTGAGGTCCGGTTGCCCTTGCCCGAACTTACGTCCTCATTGCGTTCTGGATTACCAGGCTCCTCTGGCTGTGGGCTTGAAGCATCACTGGCAGCGATTTGGAGCGGGAAAAGAAAGTTCAATGGACGACTAATTTTTCGTTGAGAATCGCACTGAAGTTCGGCGAAGAGAATTTCCCCATCTCTTCTCTCGATTAATTTGGCAATGATGCCAAGTTTCCATAGAGCCCTCGGCTTCGAGTAGTCGTGAATAAGCACTACGTGACCCACTCGAGGCTCGTTGGCACTGACTGACCCTGAGGCCCGATGTTGACGTTGCGAGCGTTCTCGTATTGCGAGTAGAAATTCGGTCTTCCAGACCTTCCACAATCGTTCGACGAATTTGTTGGATTCTGACCAGCCATCCAGTAGTTAATCCTCTCCGGTATCCGCTTCTGCTTCCGTTCTCATAATGACTTCCATTGTCTTGTTTGGTGCTGGAGCGATAACGTCGACTGGTCAGATCACGTGCAGTGACTCCTTACGACTTATGTCAAAGGTATTGAGTTGAGGATAGCTTCGCACTCACTTAGTAATGTTTGAAGAAGTTCATCGTCGACGAGAGCTCTGCCAATCATTCGTCGAAGGGCTTTCTTCATGGTCTGAACCATCCTGTCGTAACTGCCTCCCTGCCAGGGAGCTCTTTCTGCACTATGCATCCACTGAATTTTATTTAAGATCTGATCAGGCGCCTTTTCCGCGAGGAGGAATATAAAGGCGTTGTCAGATAGTATTGATCTCGGTTGACCTCCGGGCTATGAACCCACGTAGGCTTAACATGCTTAATAGGGAAGCTTTACTCGAACAGTCGGAAACGACCTCGAGATGAATAGCCCGAGACCACACACACTTGAAAAGTGCTGTCCAACGTTTTGTTCCACCTCTCGCGTTTTCTTCGGCGCTCTTGGTTTTGACGTGAATGGGCCCGATCTCGGTTGACCTCCGGGCTATGAACCCACGTAGGCTTAACATGCTTAATAGAGAAGCTTGACTCGAACAGTCGGAAACGACCTCGAGATGAATAGCCCGAGACCACACACACTTGAAAAGTGCTGTCCAACGTTTTGTTCCACCTCTCGCGTTTTCTTCGGCGCTCTTGGTTTTGACGTGAATGGGCCCGAAATAATCAAGACCGACATCCGCGAAAGGTTTGCCAGGAACGCTTCAAACAGCTGTTAATGGTGGAAACGTTGAAATTCGAAACAGCGCGCATGCCAACGTCGACCGCCCATGCAGTGACGGTTGATCGTCCTTTGGACAGTTGCCCTCCCCTGAGGGATCCAGAACCGTTGCCTCATTATGTTGAGTGCTTGGGTAGACCCTGCATAAGCAACTCGTTTGTGAGTTCCCAGGATGAGCAGACGAGTCACGGCACCATGTCTGGGCAGGAAGATTGGACAAATTGACGCTTCTGGCAGTCTCGAGGTTGGTTATTACTCGTCCTCTGCACCTGTAAACACCATCACTGTAGGACATCTCAAAGGAATCAATTTCAGCTTCACTGACAACCTTCTGCACTTCGCGAATGAGGCATCGTTCTGCTACCTTGATGTCGGTCGCAGAGAATGTTCCTGTCGCGCTGATTTTCATCCGGCGGGCAGATGTGTTAGGCTCACTGATTTTCCGAAGGAGTCGCAGTGCGGTTGCTGCAGTTCTTAAAAGACGGTTACAGTTGCTGAATCGATCAGCACTGAAAACGTGCTGAGGTGGATGTTGCCTCTCTTGTATCCCACAGACGGTGCTCTCAACAGTTGTGACGCTACTTGCGACATTTGGATCAGCTGGGAGTCCAGTTTGATCAGGCCAATTGTCAGTTGCCTACGAAGGAAAGGAGGGCCCTTGACACCATTGTAAGCTACCAACGAGTTCTTCAGGATTGAGACCTTCTGTTGCCGGTCCACCGGATTCAGGTATCCTGGTATGAAGCGAAATTGAACACTCTTCACGGCTTTGATTTTTTGTACTTGGTTTCGGACAAACCGATCTCGCTCATTGTTGAAAAGTACCCATGATAAGGCAATTTGTCTGTCGGACCACAAATCGAGTGGGACGTTTGGGTTCATTTGCTTGCAAAAGAAGGACACAATCCGATGTGACTGACATTAAGACCGCAACCAAGTCCTAAAACTGGCGAATGATCAATTCATGCATGACTGTGAACGACTGCTTATACTGTATATCTGTGTCAACTTTCCATCCGCTCAACGAAGAACTTAAATGTTCCAGATAAAAATATGCTTTGCAAACATGGGCGTATGAGATTGGGTGAAAAACGTATGGGCGCAAGCGTTTAAGTAGTTGCAAGTATAAGTAGTAAACAGAACGTATAAGTAGTGAACAAAAAAACGTATAAGTAGTAACAAGTACGCAGGGCTTTTATGGAGGAAAGAATGATGTTCTGAGCATTTCTTCTGCTGTTTACAACATGTCGTGTGTCAACCAACCTCGACTCTAAAGTTTTATTCTGCGCTGGTGCATGCGTTCATGCGAAACGTGCTAATTTCGAGAATCGCTCTCACTGACCAGCACTCAACGTCAATTGGATCCGGTTCTGTATATCCACCCTAATACGACTCCTCATGAAGATAAACAAAACTCACAAACTATACCCATGACAGATGTCACTTTATGGCACTTCACATGCCATATGCAAGGTGAGAGAAATACGAGAGAAATAGCAAGCAGACCTATACAAATAAAGCGCAGTAGAGACAATACACGTGGCTATATTGACGATTGTGACAACAGTCGAGAGAGTTGCAATCTCCAATTGTTCATACTGCCGTGAAAAATAAATATTCTAATCGTTGACAAGCCCACTCTACTCGCCACGGGACCCCAGCATGCATCTGCAGCAGAGTAAATTTCACGAGGTCTCTATATAGGCCACATACGTGCCGCCATGTCCACTCTTTGGGCGAAGGTGGAGCAAAAGGGTGCAAAAGAGCGTTGCACAACACTGTTGCGGTAGTACAGCAACAATCACAAATTTTCGCCACGTAACCATGCAACTCCGCAATGAGTTATTTTCGCGCTCGAGTTGCAGCCAATCTAACTTTTCCGAGTCTCCTTCTTAATGTGCGCCCATCAAATCTATTGATGCCGAAAATTTAAAAAAAAAAAAACGAAGATAATGTTCTCGATCGCATTAGCGGACCACCGCATGAATCCGGCGAAAAGTTCTAAAAAAATTCTTTTTACTTGATAGGTACCTTCTCGCTTTCGTTGCAGAAATTTGTTGAACACGTCTTTACCTGTATTTCTAATCCGTACTCGAACCTCAACTCCAGACCCAATCCCAAAGGAACCCATCAAACCTGCAGGAGGTTATATCCACCGAAAGACACTATAAAATACGCTCACATTCTGCGATCGATCAAGTTAGACTTCCACTGGTGGGATAGCAGAAAACGAACCTGCCATTGAAGGTTTACGCGACCATTCTGGTCTCAGTGAACTATCATTATTCGCTGCCGGCTTATGAAATCTCTTTATATGATGATTGCTTCTTTTCCTTCATTTCTTAGATTTTCGATTAATACACGCTCATGCTCAGCATATGAATCTAATCGACACCGATGTCGTTCGATTACGGAAAAAAACTGCGAAAATTGCTGAATCATCTAAGCAAATTTCTACATCTTTGGTGGCATGTGCTGAGCATATCATAGTCGTGCATGAGCTTTCAACGTCGAGCGGCTATTTCGTCGTTAGTGATGCTCT
>JPKZ01002445.1:0-15063 GCA_000803305.1 Toxocara canis
TTTATCGCATCATGTTCTTTATGTTTATATGCGATCAGCCACTGTCTGTTAAGCAGATGACTTGCTATTTGGCGATGTGCGCATGAGCGAAACAAACCCACTGCAAAGTGGCGATCGTCAGGAGCACTGCGCTCAGCGACGCGCATCAAAATGGAATTGATGCACGAGACAATCACTGCTCTACAGTACCTCTCTACAGTATGCCATACAAACTCCACCTCGGAGACCAGTCAACCGCAGCAAGAGCTAAAAGCACTGCGCCCACTACGAGCGGCAACTAGTAGACGGTATGTCAGAACCTGTAAGCAGTTACACTGTCAAAGAGCGACATCGTCTGCGCTTTCCTCTATTCATTGAATAAAGTTAATGTTGCAGTTGTTTTATTACAGTTACAGGTGACTCGGATTTATTGCTTTTGCATAAGCTGACTTTAAGGGTGTGCTAAGGTGGTAATCGTGTTGTAGCAGTAAAATGGGATTGTTTATTTGTGATCGACAGGTATCGGCAGAGACCGACTTCAAACCATCATCTCTACCTGACATTTTTTGTGGTATCGACGTGCAAAGAAGCGCTGCACCTGTTCACATAACGGACCTGCTAAAACTGCCCATATTCCACTGTGAGTTACTTACTAATCGCGCTTCTACGAAACGCCTATATCAATTGAGCGAACTCTCATGCGGAGTTTTAAGTTCATCTGTAGCAAATTCATGTTTTACGACTGTTCGCTTTGATCACGGTTCACATCGATTCAGAACAGGTAAGCAAAATCTGCAACCTATTCACTGCGTTCTGTTCGACCGTTGAACTTAACTGTATATCAACTGTGATGCACATTAGTTAGTTCTATGGAAAAATGTTAACATATATTAGAATTTTAGTTTTGTTTTGTAAGTAACTTACATGGAAAGGCATTTGATGAATCAGCGTTGCTGAGATTGGAAAGATAGGTATCTCACCTTGTATGTAAATCATAGTAAGCGATAAATTAGAATGAGCATTCGCATAACATCAGCTTTTGATATTTTCTTATATGAAGTTATCGTATGCAGCCCTGTGACGTTTCGCATCACGCTTGAAGAATTCGCCGGTGCTCATTTAAACGAGAAGACATGTTGAATGAAGGGAGAGAAAACGTTGAAGAAAAAAATGATTGTTCAACAGTGCAGTGCAAAGTCGGTTTGTAAGCGCTTTCTTGGCGACATTTAAAGAGCGCACTTTCTACTACAACGCTTCATCGTTGCAGTCGAGGATAAAAAGCGATTTAAGCATGATATACGGTTGTATGCATAACAACAGTCTTGCTCGTTAACGGAACTCGAGCGCAGTGAAGACTATGATCTTTAGAATCTGGATGTATTAACCGTGAACTGCGATCCAAGGTTGGCATATTTCGATGCGATGTTCGCGATAGGTACCAATACAGTTAGAAAACTGGGGGCCAGTATGAGCTAGATTGGATTAGCTGCGGGTTGTGCGAGAAGTTGACGAGGGGAGAAGTTGCACGACCCATTGTGTCTACCAAGCACTTACTAGAGGCGCCTTTATTTTAAGAGTGCGGTGCGTGTTGTTATGTGTGTGCTTCTGTGCGTGTGTGTCGGTGCGTGTGTGTGTATGTGTATGTGTTTGCGTGTGTGTGCGTGTGTGTGTGCGTATGCGTGTTTGTGTGTGCGTGTGTGTCTATGCGTGTGTGTATGTGTTTGCGTGCGTGCGCGTGTGCGTGTTTGTGTGTGTTTATGTTTGTGTGCGTATATGTGTGTGTATGTGTGTATGTAGTATGTGTATGTAAGTGTGTATGTCTGTGCGTGTTCATATGTACATCTGTGTCTGTACGTGTATGTCTGTGTGTTTGTGCGTGTGAGCGCGTGCGTATTTGTGCGTGTCTGTGTGTGTCTGTGTAAATGTGTATGCATGTGTGTGTTAGTTTGTATGTCTGTGCGTGTATGTGTATGTGTATGTCTGTGTGTTTCTGTGTGTGCTCGTGTGTGTACGTGTGCGCGTACGTGGGCGTGTGTCTGTGTGTTCGTGCGTGTGTGTGCGCGTGTGTGTGTTTGTGTGTGTGTTTGTGTGTGCATGTGTGTGTTTGTGTACGGGTTGCGGGCCTAACGGCATGGCTAGTGTGCGATTCGTCACGGGTTTACTTCTTTGCAAATTGTGGCGCCTCAGGCAGCCGACCAGCAATGGTTGCGTCGTTGTAGCAGTTTCTCGAGATCGCGTTGCGTAGATAGCACACACACGCACACATCCATCCAGTGGTGCGGCCTGCGAAGTCAGCTGCGCTCTTGAAGGTTTCGTTCTTGAGAACGAGAACACGCTACGCCTGGGCTCGAGACAGCGCCCAAAACCAAGAGACACCTCTGGTGTGCCCGAGGTGCTGCCCCACCTATGAGCGATGTGCTGCTGCAGTTCCTTCGCATCCAGCAGCCTCCTGGCTTCTATGCTGTGCCCTGCTCCATCGATTTCACTCGACGCCACCTTATGTGCCCTCCTATTCGTCTGTCGAATATTACTGTTTTTTATTCTATTCTAGACTGCTGATCGATCACTGCATGGACACACAGACTGTCTTGATTGTTCTACAGAATGCGATTTGCTATGGTTATTTCGATTGGGCATTTATCAGCCGATCATTTTATTATTTGAGAACTGATCACTTGTTGTGTTACAGTGCCCAGCAGCATTCTTGCAATTCACTGACCACACTTTACCATTATGCGTATCCACTTCGATATATGCTTATGCGCAGTGTTCTTGCGTTATAGGATAACTATGTCGTTTCGAGAGCTCCTTATCTTTTGCGGTGCTTAATATATGCATCGGTTTGTTATGCACTAGCTTCTCTATAAAGTTGGCATTTGTTTGTGGCCGATATTTGTGACACTGTGCTTTGACGTATTTCTCAGGCAATTCTTTTTTTTGCGTTTGATTGCATACACAGTTACATGCACTAATAGCAGCTTATGCTGAACTGAGAACGATTTAGACCGGGACCTATTACTTCATATTTTTCTTATACAAGCGATGCTCGTGCATATTTTTTTGCGAAACGGACTTGTTGCTGGAGGGGTAGACGTGAGCAAAAAGCAAGACGTTGTCGAGGTTTTTCTAGCAGACAATAATCGCCGTTTGAAAATAATTCGGCTAAATTTGGCCGGAACCTTGTGAGGGAATTTTACGCAAAACAATGCACAAACCCTGATCTAAAGGTTGGTCGCTGCCGGTGTTCACATGTAGTTTTGGTCTTTTGGAAACTTGCAATGCATGTTCCGTTCATTCGGCGTTGCGATTTTTTTGCTCAGTTTCATTGAAGCGACTTGCGCATACTAGTGTGTTTTCTCGAAACTGTAAGGTAAAGCGATTATTATTTCGATACGGTCTTTCTTTTGTGCAACCGTTATGTTAGTCACTTAAAGGTCTGTCTCATTTTCGGTTTTCTAGAAATGCTTACTCGCAATTGCGTTGATGAAAATGGATAGATCTTTTTTGAATTTAGAATACTGCATACCTGATAGCAATGGGAAAATATCTCGTGTTTGTTTTATCTGACAGTATTCCATGGACCGTCGCAGAAGGATATCGGATTACTAATTGTTCTGCATATGTCTATCCGTTGTGTCTCTTCTGACTGTATTTGTTGATTTATTGCAGCAAATGAAAGCTCGCTTTGATTCATCCATCTGTTGCAAACATGTTGTAGCGGCATTAAAGAGCCCACTAGAAGGTAGTTTTTAAAATTCTCTGTCACTACACGTTATTTTCGTCTTTCGTCGCACCGATTTCTTCTCTCATTTTACTTCAGCAATCGAATGAAACGAACGCTTTTAGCAGAAAATTTGATTATCCTTCTTTGAACAGTATAGATTGCGAAAAATTTTGATGAGAGCAGAAAAGTCGTTTTTAAAATAAAAACAGAATGGAATAAGCCTTGAAAGAAAATTTTGCTTGAACAGAACAGGGTAGAACTCATTGTTCCGAATTGTTTCTCAAACTTCCGCCTGTCAACTTCGCGTCATAGACTATCGTTGAAAAAAAAAATCTTCGAATTTTTGAGACGCAGTTAACGAAATGGTTTTAAACTGTGAAGTTTGAATATCTTTCGGCAAAAGTCATAGGCCTGAAAGCGATGTGTTCATCATTCATGCAAGAACTATTGTGCGAAATCTTATGCCTCGCTTTTGGGAAAGACGAATGAGCGGGGAAGAAGAAGCGGATTCAAGAATAGCCAAAAACGGAGAGAAAAAGTGGCTGCCAGCAATTGCCATATTTATCTGAATTGCCGTCGAGTTTCCTGAGCGGATTTCTTTGTAATGATTTTCATGAGTGTTTTTACTAGAGAGTTCATGAATTTCTTTGTTCATAGTGTTCTTCGAAAGGAATTATGAGTAAAGCGTTAGATTTATGCGTTGATATCTCATGAAAAGGAATTCCTCACAAGCTACAAATGATAGCGTTAATTTATGCTTGGTGTTTGCAACGCTGATATTTGGATTTCTTTAAACGAACTCTTGCTTTGTCGCCCACTGCTCCCTTTTCCCCTTCAGCTCTACTGAACATTTAGGTTACCGGTAAAGAAAACGTTGTCAGCTCTTTCGGCATTCAACTTGCTCACATGATGCTTTGTTCTTAGCATCGTTCATATCTTATCGGCTACTTTATCTCTTGCCTGTTTCGATTTTCTAAAGATGAATTTCAGCTCGAAAACGATCGGCTAATTTTTTGAGTGGAATAGATAATTTGGTGCCCATGAAGTTGATCGTTTAATCGAGAAGAGTATTATATCACGTCGTATTGACCATACGATATGTTAGGTTAATATTTTACTCGTTGTTGATCGAATACTTTGATTTCATTTTCTCTACAAAATCGTTCTTTTGTTGACCGAAACTAATGATCATTCTTAAATAGAATAGCGCTTATCATTTTGTATTGTCTTCATACTGATCTCTTGCTCTTTTGTTAGTTGCTATTTGCGTTTCTATTTTTGAGAAGATTTATCGCTATGATCAACACAAACTGACCATTTCACCCAAATATGAGTATGCCGCAATTTGTTGAAATCATCATTTATATCGTTACTCTTTTGTTGACATTTTACTCGTCGTATAAATTAATAGCCGCTCATTTATTAACAAAAACACTGAATCAAAATTTAGTTTTTCTATGCCGAACGCAAGAATCGCTAAGCAAAATCCAAAACGATGAGTGTTATGATGTAACACTTGGAAAAAATCGTAGCTACGCTTTAGGGGCGTTTTTGATCGGAATGGAACAATTTAGGAACAGATTAGGACAGCTTTAAAAATTCTTTGATATTCTGTTTATAAGGCAGTACAGAACAAATCAAAATTTTCTTGGAGAAAAGGAACGGCGCAGTCGAACAATAATTTTAAAACATGTGACAAGAACCGGATAGAACCGAATTCGTGAGGAAAAATAAATTTTCCGGAACAGAATAAAACCGAACGATATCTAAAAATATGGAACAGATTTTTCACCTGTGCAGAAAACTTCCGCCATGACCCACTTTATGAGGAATGGTTCTGATAAATTGCAAAAAAACGACCGTTATTCTAATAGAAATCTCTTACTACTTTATTTCGTGAGCGATCATCCATTTTAGTAAATCATTGAAATTAGCGTTTTTTTTCTTTTAATTTGCTGGCATCAGCGAAGACGAAAGCAATGCGTGGGGTGAATTCATTGATTAACGAAAGTATTTACGGTGTCAGAAAATGAACGTAGGCAAATTATTTGTGGCATAGATTGCAATTCGTTCTGCTTGCATTAAAAATTCTTCTCCTACTGCTTTCGTTACCACATTTTTTTTTCTTCAAGAAGAAAAAACATATTAACTGATTGTTCATGTGCTCTTGAAAAATCTCTCTTCTCTACCCTTGGTAATCATTCGTGGCATCGGTCCTTTCTTACTTTATAAAAATTATGAGTTCATAATCGAAAAATTTTACTGGCCATTTTTTGACTACTATGCACGACAGATATAATAAACTGATGCAAATAATTAATGTTTTGATTGACAACCTGGAAGAACTTATGTAAACCACTAACGTTGTTCATGTGTTGATATTTTCTCGATAATCCGGAAGTCAACAAATTTCACATAGACTTGATGATGAAATGTCTTTCGCGAAGAGGACTCTTGTTTTGTTTTGAAAAATGTTCAAATGATGTGTAATTTAGTTCCTTGTTCTGCGCTTTGGCAAGGCGTGCACAAGCGCATGCCTATCCACCTCATTGTTTGAACGCGAGGTTCACTGAAGTAGTGGGTGTGAGATTCAGCAATCACCTTCCGAACCAAATTTCAAGCCCAGTCGTCAACTCCGGGGAAAATTATTGGCATTCAAAGATGATGGAAATTATAGGCGTTTATAGTATTCAACCGATTTGGTCATATTTAGCCGCGACCTGAACCGTAAGAAAGCGAAGTTTCAGTAGAACACTTGTTTAGTGGTCGGATCAGCTAAATTATGAATTTTCATTCGCCTTAGCAAAACCGCTGGCCTCATCAGTGGAGCCGATAAAGCGCATGTAGTACAATCATGTAGTACTATCCGTCCCCGTCTCCCTCGCTCGTGTTCCTATTTGTTTCATTGATGACAGCGGTTTTGCGTGATACTTTGTTGAAGTTTTTCTCAACGTTGCATTAGCTGCATTCGCTACTGCTGCTAGCAAAGTGCGTGCATATCGGACGAATTATGTTAAGCACTGCGCACAACGGTTATCACCAATTATTGTCAATTAAGCATCCAGTTGAGTCAACTATCCAAATGCGTCTTAGTGGAGGAGTCAGTGAATGAGTGCATTGTTCGGTTACAGTAGTTCTCCAGTAAGCTGCTGGTATACTTCTCAAATAATTTTTAAATATGTTGCTCGAACTTTTAAGTGATACCATCATTCATTGGTTTTTACGCATTTGTTTATCAACCAACGTATGATTGCGTTACTTCTCGACTAGCAGCATCAACTGCAAAATTTTGCAGCAATGCACGAACCATTCTACTGAACACCAGCACACAAGCGGACAGCAGCAGCACATTGCAACTTTGAAGGCGCACTGCGGTTCTCTCTGCGCTGCTCGCTAATTCGGCGCATCATCTCTCTCTCTCCCTCTTTCTAACTCTCTGCTACATATTCCTTAAATGGGTTGCATTCTGCGAGCCGCAGAAGCCGTACGGAAAGTAAAGAAGGCGTATCAAGAGCGCGATAATCCGACTCGAATTCCACCAACACTGTTGGCGTCATCTTAGTGCTTCTTCTATCCGTGTCTGTTCGACACGACGCTGTTGTTCTTCCAGAGTGACACTTGCTTTGCCCTTACAAGTACTAGATATTTCTCACAAATCCTGCAGTGGTTTCTTACATTCAGTATTCAACGAAGCTGTGTCGCTTCGTGTGTCAGGAGCTAGTCCAGAGCGGCATTCGTGTGTGTCATTTAGCCACACCTCAAGACATCGCTAAGACACACACGAACAATTTGTACCATCTGAAGCCGTCTGTGAGCGACGGGCGTGGCAAGGCTCTTCTGTACGAATCTGTCGGAGATTGCGGCTGCAGTCTCATTTCGCACTTTATGAGCTTGGTGCAGTGGCTGTGTCAACATCGCAATGATTCGCTTGCCTCACACTGAAGACGATGATGAGAAGGCGTTGCCTGAAGAGCAACGATTTTACTACCTCCGTTTGATGGCGAAACCGGGCAATAAAAAAGAGCCCATCAAGACAAAGTTCGTTCGTTGGGCACCACCCTGTCCTTCTCAAAATAGCGTTGAGTCGGATCAAGACCTCGAGGTTTGTCTTGTTTTCTGCTTTTAAACTCCTTTTCTCGTACATTTGTTTTTTGAAACATAATTTCACGTTTTTTCTAGCGCGACCATTGCAAACATTTTGAAGTAGGAACTGTTCTGATACGACGTATCTATCAAATTTGATTAGAATAAGATTTATGAGAGTACAAGTCACCGGCGCATTACGTAATATGATGCCATACAGTAACATCTTTCATTACCGTATTATGTCTTTTTCGCTTTGCGCTTAGCTCATTCAAAGCCAACATTACATGTTTTATGCTCAAATTATAGGTTTTCGATTTATAAACACATAGCTTTTCCTTGTGGGCGTCTTAAGTTCGCTTTGCAACCTCTCTGAGTTATTAACTCGCAACAAAATCGCGCATGGTCATTCGAAATTGCCTCGGGCCATATTCGATGTAATGTGCGCTTCCTTTAGTTCTTACTAGATTTTTCGTAAACCACTTAGCACATTATCCCAGTAGTATTCTGCATCCGACTCGGTGATTTTTGTCCTTTCAACCAATCGTGCATATCCGATCGATAGTGGAATTGATGAAATTGCTGCAGCTATTCATTCGATCACGCAGCTGTCATTCCTTGTCTGTGCTAGACTGGAGCAGTTGAGAAGTTATTTAGATCAAGAATTTGATATTTTTACTCGAAATCTATTCTAGTTAATTATCGGTTCGTCCACTCAACTCTATAGCCGCCCGTATACGTCCACTTCATGTCCCCGGCATGAATTGTTTCAAAAACGTGATTGCGCTGTTGAGGATTTGTTTGTTTATCAGCGTAGCATGAGACCAATATTTTTCAGCGGTACATGGCCATCAAATACGATTTCCTATGCGCTCATTGTTTAAAATACATGTCACACGCCATTTTTACTGCGACCGCGTTCAATCACAGCGATATGGCAAATAGCTTGTGTCGCACCTCGAAACTCTATTGACTTCGAAGCATCTATGATTCATATGATTCACAAAGATTCTTTCTAACTATGTAGAAGCTTAACGTTTCACATCGTTTTGGTTTACAAACACGTTACTTTTTTTCATTTAATTTGTTCACTGTGTGCTGCCTTTTCATGTCGTCCTCTTAAATGTCGTCGACGGATTTTCTGTTCTGCTACAGCTGTATACCATATTACTCACACATCTCATTGAATTTCTGGGGTTTACTATCTGTCTATTCTGTGATATTGTAGCTGAGGAACAGCAAATATTTAGTAGTGCGGTCATGCGGTGAGCTTCCTTAGCTTTGTTCTTTAGTGTTGTGCTGTGATAGCAGCTGCCTCAATTCATGCACGTATTTTTAAATAGTAGTGTACTTCAGCGCAATCATTGTCATGTTTTAAAATTTATTTTCCTTAAATGGTTGAATGGTGCAATTACTTTGTAGTCTTCCGGGAAGAATATTGCGCAATTTTCGTATGTGGGCCATAACACTTAATCGATTGAGCACTTAGTCGCAAAAGCAGAATCTATTTTTGTTGCACAGCGTCAATAATTCTTTGCTTCCGAAGAGAAGTCGATTTCGGTTATGGAAGTTTATGGGTAGCAAATTCTTGTGGGCTTTTAGTGATATTGAATTTGATCAACTCAATTTTGCCGAGAAATGTCTCCGGCTGGGTCTATTGCTCAAGAGTGCGGTGCACCTAAGGCATTTAATTAGAGCTGCACTGAAGATCGACTTCTCGTCTCAGCACTAGCTGCAAACACTTTCCTGGTTGGAGGCTGATAAAATGTTCATTAAATCGTGAACGTAGTGCTTCAGAACTCAGTCCAAAATTTATGTTTTGTCCAGTTTCTTTGCTACTCATATACATGAGAAGTTTCACTGGTCCTTAAAAAATATTAGTGTACCACCTTTGTGGTGTACTATGATAGTTCTACTGCATAACTGTATGATGTTTGTTTTTGCTGCAGTGTATTGTACTGTTCGTATATGTGGTCTTCTTTTGTTGTCATCTTCGGCTTATATGCTTCATTCAAAAAACTATGTTTTAAAATCGCTAACAGTTGGTCCTTCGTGCGCATTGAACGAGCAAAGCAATTGTACATATTTACATATTGTCTATTTTCTGTTATGTGCCATTTCGGAATTTTCATAAGCTATATCATGCTTTGTTTGGATGATAGAGTCCAATAAAATTACAGCTAAATTTTAAAATCGTACCGTAGGCGCCGTCATTTAGTAAGTGGTGAAGCAGCAGCTGCTGTTATGGAGGATAAAGTGTGCAGCTTTCATTATGTTGCTCATCAAATTTCAGCTCGGAAACGATGCTACCTCACACCCTTGTTGCCCTTATTATGTCAGCGTTTTTTTGCAGTATGCCTGCGAGAAAACAGTTGTTGCATCTCGGCCTCTCTCCTTCCTTTTCGAACAACTTTTCCGCTATTTCTGCATCTTTATTCTCGAGCTTTTAATTCCCTTAAAACCCTTCATTTACATTTGACCAAATTGCACATCATCGAAGTCGCTCGATAAAACATATGGAGAAACGCTTTGCCATTTCACAACTACTGCTGCCTAATTTTTATCGACTTAACAAAGTTCTGCATTTGTTTTTCATGAATAACATTCAGCGCATTGTTATACGAAGAGTTTTTCCTCGTCAAAAATATTTCTAGTCTCTGAGTGATGAGCCAAGATTAGCCGAGAGAAGCTAGGGGAAGGTGGAGAGGAGGAGGTTAGGAAAGAGGACAATATATCTAAGTTTTGAGCGTGCTATGGACGGCAAACAGAAGAACCAACGTGGACTTGCCCCGTTACTAACAGTAGATTTTATCTTCTGATCGCAGAGAGTTTGGAATCAGTAGTCCGAATGTTGCAAACTATATGTTCATTAATTTTCTATGTCTGTTCGTAATTTTCCAACAATGAGAAGGCTGTTTTATCGTGTTCTTGTGCGGCGCATTGTTTGAATTATAGCTATTCTGTTAGCTTTTCATCTCTTTTCTTCTCCATCCTTCTCTAACAACAATTTTTAGGCGGAACGAATGCCTCCTGTCAATTGCAATCTTTCAAAAACGTTGTCGATAATCACTGACGAAGTCGATGAACTCATGAATGCATAATTTATTGCCCATTATGTTCATTCAATAGCAATTTGGTGCATTGTAACGTTTTGAGAAAAAAAATGACTAAAGACGATGAAGCTACAAACTATGCGTTTACAAAATATGGCTTATTTAACATTGACAGTATGCAGCTGCCTTAGTGGGCAAAAATATTACTGAGATATAGTAGGAAACAAGAAAAATGCCTTGTGATATTTTTACACTGATGCTGCAAATTCACATTTCAGAATTTCGGTATTTCGCCTAATTTTCAGTTCGCTAACTTTGATTAACGAAATTTCTTCTAAAAATGATTTTCGTTTTTGATCGCATACTCTGACTTCTTTCTTTTTTTAGTGCTGATAAGTCGCTTATTTTTTCTTGAAGTTCACAACAAAATCAGTCGTCTAAGAAAAAAGCTGTTCATGTTGCTTAAAGTTGGACGAATCCTATATTTGTCATCGTTCTATCTTAAAATTTGATCTAATAACTCTTTTCTCTTTTTATATGTCAGTCATTCTATACCGGAATTTCAACAATGTAGAGCATGCACTTTAGCAATTAGCGCTTATTGAGCGATATGTACAAATGGAATCGAAATATCGGCAAGCTTCCGTTCAGTTTTCCACAGTTTCTGCAACCCACTATTTTCAAACCGAAATTAAGGGTTTCTGTGGCCCATTTTTTATTAGAGGGAAGTTGAAGTGATTAATGTGTTGACTGATTGTTGTATGGGCATGCTGCCAAAACCACAAGCAATGGAAGTGAGCAACAACTAACGATTCTTAGTTTGCCGAAACTATGCAATTATGTTGGAAACACCGAAAGAGTCGAAAACTTCACATTTGGATGATCTTCCTCAGAAACTTTTCGAGTTTTCGATTTTTGTTCATTTCTGCGCTGTTTCTTTTTATCTACTGGTCGTACTTGGCCCCTTGACGTTGTCGAATTTATGGATGGCGCCCACTTCCCTCACCGGTTTCCCTCTCTCCTCCTCTCTCATCTTCAGCAATATGCACATGTGTGCTTAAACCGCACTGACCACTAGTTGAGACTGGTACACGAATCGAACTTGGGCGATTCAATGCTCGTGGAAGATGGGCTCGTTGAGCAGCCTGCGTGTATAATGGCAAATAGTGGAGGGAAGTCAGAGCGAAACTAGTTCATTATGGCTCGACCGGCATCGAAAGCCATTTTCGGATGCTTTTTTTTTAATTTGACCGTCAAGATGTGCTAACACGACTCTTTAAAATAGCCCTAAATCCGAGTTTCTAGGTGGATGTAAGTGAATAAAACGTTTCCCATTTCCCGTTTGAAATTGCTTTTCATCCTACATAAGTACTAACTTGTGATGCTGATTTTGAGTTGTACGATGTGCGCTTTGGCGACTCGGATCATCCGAATAGCTGGTTTCATGAGTTGGCCGCAGAAAATGAAAATTCCTAATTTCGCTAGTCCGGTCGGTCCTTCTTGCATATCTTCACCAAGGATTCATCATCCGGCATCCGACCATTCGAATATGTCGGCAGTTGAAGTTCAATTAAGAGGTGACTGGCTAAAATATGTTTTCCAAAAAGGCGAATAAATTTAATGATCAAATGAATGGTCTTTTCATTTCATTTCTCTTTTCTTTAAACTAAGCGTTTTACAGTCCATAAAATTAATCGTTTGTTCGAGAACTGTAATATGTCACGTCGCAGTGACCATACAGTATGCTAAGTTAATATTTTACTCGTTGTTGATCGAATACTTTGATTTCATTTTCTCTACAAAATCGTTCTTTTGTTGACCGAAACTAATGATCATTCTTAAATAGAATAGCGCTTATCATTTTGTATTGTCTTCATACTGATCTCTTGCTCTTTTGTTAGTTGCTATTTGCGTTTCTATTTTTGAGAAGATTTATCGCTATGATCAACACAAACTGACCATTTCACCCAAATATGAGTATGCCGCAATTTGTTCAAACCATCATTTATATCGTTACTCTTTTGTTGACATTTTACTGGTCGCAAAAATTAATAGCCGCTCACTAATTAACAAAAAAGGACTGAATCTAAATTTAGTTTTTCTATGAAGAATTCAGGAATTACTGAGAAATATCCAAAAACGAAGAAAGATGTGAGATAATATTTGGAGGAAAGTGCAGCTACGCTTTCGGAGCGCTTTTGACCAGAACGGAGAAGTTCAAGAACACAGTAGAACAGCTTAAGAAGCTTTTACGGTGAGGACAAGGCAGAACGGAACAAGCCAAAAAAAAGCAGGGCAGAACAAACCAAAAAGAACACAGCCAATCAGATCATGGAAGAAGTGGCGAGGACAGAACAGAACAGAACAGAACTGATCGCGAAAAAATTTTCTACAGCAAAGCAAAACAGAGCTGAGCCTTTAGAGGGGAATAGACGAGCGTTATTTCCAAATGCAAAGTACCGCACCGGCAATGATGCAAATAAAAACGGACAAACATGACGTCATCATAATGCGCTTTTCAAATGCAAATACTAAGTTAATGGCAAAAAAATCCCCTACGCCCAATTATTCCTTCGACAAATGCTATTTTCATACTCTTTAGTAAATAACACCTATGAGGCGCATTTGGCCCCCTCTCTTTTTCGGTAGTTTCAAACTGGAAAGCACACCACTGAAACCAGAGTTATGAAATTTCTTGAGCATTGTCGACGCCCAGCGACCATGATATATACAATTTCAGCTCGATTTACTGTCCAGGCTTTGAAATTTGCCGAAAAAATTTCAACAGATCAGATCGCTATAAAACGGAACTCTGACGTAAGATTTTTACGTGCAATGTGAGTGGCTAAAGAATGAACGCATATTTTGTAGCTTCATTTTCAGTGCTTGTTCCCATATTACAACATGTTACATATTACACATCCCACCTCCGTACCAGGCACCTTCCATCTTGTATAGTTACTTTGTGAAAGCCTCTGTTCTAATTGGTCGGATAATCAAATCCAGTGTCAGCCTCTTAGCATACATTTGTGCTCACTTCCGTCATGTGGTTAATATACTGTACTTGGATCGCTATCCTCAATTTAGAACACACTTTCATATACCGACCTCATTTACTCTTGCATTATTTTTCGCATGCAGTTATGATCAGCAGCTATCCTCTAACGAGCGATCCAAATGAGCCCCATCCGCTTTGTACGCTTCGTTGGCTCGTCTCAAAGCTGAGGGTTAGGGCAGTAGCGAGGAAGAAGCCTTCGAGCTGCAGTTATATGGTTTGCCTTATTGTGGATGAATTCCTTTTTAAAACCTTGATGAGTCTTAACGTTAGCGCCAAAAAAAAAGCGCACCGGAAATCTTATCATCATCTGCATTTGTCAGTTTTTCTATGGACAGACAACGGTTCACATTTCTGAGTGCTGATGCTGAACAAGCCTGTATTTGACCCTATTTACCTTTACATTCTCTTACTGCTGCGATGCCAACATTTCACATGCCGTTTCTGAGCACATAAGTATTTAAGAGTCATCTTTTGCGCATTTTGCAGTAGCATTTATGAATTTGTTGCTCAGTTTATTCCACAGCTGAAAGGCGTTTCTGGAAAGTGCTTTATTGCTTTGATTAAATCGGCGACCGGTTATAAAGTCAGCGGCTTTCTCGACAATCGATAAGGGCTATACAAACACTAGTATTTTATATGTTGCTTTACCTCTATCATGTACTGCCAACATCCATGCATTTATTCTCTTATCGCACTCGTTTTGCTCCTTGCTATTGTCCTTTGTCAGACTTTGTAGCTTCCGCTTATCTTGTCGTCGGTGTTGTTTTTTTTTTAAATTTTTATCGACGATGCTAACTCGAATTTTTCTTGCCAGTGAAAAACGCTATCGTCAGTGCCATTGTCTTAGAGAATCTCTAAAATGTAGATGCAGAGAAAGTAGAGAGGCAAAAAACGTATGTATGCCGTGTCTATACAATGGATTTCTTGAAGCGCTCTTCTACATTGCTCGCCTTGCAGATTTCATGTTTTTTTTAAACTTTAAGTGTGCCTCTGCAGCGGCAAAAACGTGGCACGCTGATATCATTGGATCAGATTTTTTTAAAGCAATCGGCCAACATATCCGACATCGCTGATTTGTTATGTTCTTGAAAAAAAAATTATTGTGTTTAATGTGCTGGTTCATTGTGAGACAAATACGCTCATAAGTGATGTCTTACTCTAGCAGC
>JPKZ01002451.1:3569-16068 GCA_000803305.1 Toxocara canis
TCGAGTACACGAAGTGTACTCGAAAACCATTCAGCTGTTTTTGAGACGTTCAGGGTCACAGAAGATTTTCACTTAGATGTTCAGGTTTTGGAGATCTGCTCAAAATTTTTCGAACACTGAGGGCGGGCGTGGCTGCTTTTGGTGTAATGAAGACTTTCTTTATAGGAAGTAAAGGAATGCGTGCAGATCTTGTTGTGTAGGTGCTACATGAAGTTGTTTTGCTATCGTACCACAACGTACGCTAACTGTAATTGTGAGCCTAGCATCTGTATTGAAATCATCACAAGATTAGCGAGAGACACGATTATTGCGTAGCTAGCTGATGCTGCTTTTGATCGATACACATTTTGCGTTGTCCGTGAACATAATGGGTTGCTCGAGCAAACCAAATATGCCTGCCTTTTGTCCTGTGTGGTAAGAATGCATATCGATTAAAGAGTAGCTGACGTTACTTTTGATCGATAAACATTTTGCGTTTGCGGCAAAGGTATAGGCTGGTCGAGCGCACAGATTGAGCCCCATCTTTCATGTTGTGCGCTGGTGATCATTCTTTGCGGTCGCATTGTCTTCGTTTCTTCTATTATAGATTGTATTCGTTCATTAGCGGTGAAGTGGTTGTGCGGTATGGGATACGAAGTGCGCTTTGGCAAAAAATACGACGCGATACATAATCGTGTTTTGCACTCTGCGCCTTAGCTTCTGGAAAGGCGCCCTCCCATCCCTCCTCTCTAATGAACGGCCGCATCATTTGCAACTTTTCTTTATATATATACATATGAACTATATATATATATACATGTATACATGTATATATATACATTTTTCATCTACCGTTGAAGATATATTCAGGGATATAGATTGTTTTCAGAACTTGAAAGTGATTTGGATTTGTTTTGACAACTTGCAGATGATATAGATTTATTTTCAGAAGTTGCAGGTGGTACACTGCAGTTGAAGGAGGTTGATGAAGCCCATCCCGAGTTGAAACAATCGAATTTTATGGCCAAATTAAAGCCACTTGGTTTCACGAAGATAGCCCAGGTAATGTAACCCAACTTCTTTACTAAATGCATGCAGGTTCTCTAACCAGAAATATTATCGTCTGAGAGCTATAGGCGACAATATTAGGCAGCGTTTGTAGGAGACGATTTTGCATAACATCGTGTTATCTCATAGTTACAGTTGTATAGGAAAACTTCAGTAAAGGTCGGAGTGCCCTGATCTAGAAAACATTCGTATGTAGAGATAGATATCTTTTGTAAGACAAGAGCATATGTCTTATCTCTGACCTTTATGGCGTAAGGGAATTTTTGAGTTGTAAATGGAGGAAATGTAAATATCATGCGAGAATTTGTCCGTCCACTCATCGGTTGTTTTTCGTATCAGATTTGTTGGTGGGCTTTTGTAAAATTTTTTTCCCATCCTTTTTTGATGCAGATTTTGGAGTGAAGTTGTTTTGTAGATATTTTGGAATGCGGGATGTCAAATGGTGGCGTTGAATTTCCAGACGCCTGACGTGTACATGCAGCTAAATATGGGCATGTTCGAGTATAATGGCTGTTGCGGGTAAATATTCATTAATGTATTCTCTTTTTCACATATTCTTTTCTTCTGTAGAGAAAAGCACCTTTTTATCTTAAGGAAGGCAGAATTTCGAAAAAAATGTTTGAAAAGTTCGTTTTCTTCAATGAAACTTACCACATATTTAAGGAAATGCTTTTGAAGGTGTATCTGTTTTGCTAAGCTAATATCCCCAAACTCTGTATGTAGCAGGGGAGTCTGAGATTAACTTACCCTTCTTTGCGGCAGTTAATATTCTTTTAAGGGAGGTCACAAAAATCTATCAAAGTAGATTGGTGAGGTTCTTCCTTATAAAGGGCCTACTCTCGTTGTCTTGGAGATTGTTATATAGTTTGTGTATGCAGTATTATATTGGTTAAAGCTACCGCGAGTTGTAAGGTTCGTGTCATTTCAAACAAGGAAGAGTTAATTCAAGGGGGAGGCGACTTTTTCCTATGCTGCGTGGCTCTTCTAATTCGGAAGTACACAGTATCCTAACTTTCTTGGTGAGAAGACAAAAAACTACGTCGATGGGAGGTTATTTTCTTCCTGATGCGCAAGAGGAGGGTTTATTCAAAAAGGTGGTTTGTTCGGTTTATACTCAAGAGTCTTTACTGGTTCTTTGTTTTTGAAACAGTTTAAGAAACAGCCGAAGCGCTCATGGCGATGAGAGCGAGAACCAGTTTCAGGGCTTTAGCATTAGAGCTGTTTGTCCGAATATTCAAAGATCTTTTGGAAGCGTTCATATTGTTTGGTCAAAGTGATTTTGTTTCAGGTATCTTTTAAAGCCAGATTTTATGAGGCGTCCCGACCGGACCTTCGATCCATTTTCAGAATCGCCAGTCGATGGAGTTATTGCTGCTCACTGTTCTGTTAAGGCATGCATTTTACTTCCTGTTTTTTCTCTTCAAGAGCCTCTGTACTCTCTGATGCTTTATGATGGTGTAGTCTTTGGTTAAGTGTATGGGTTGAGAAGGATGCTGTGCACTTTCGCATGTCCCTTTATTGAGGATAGACGCTTGAGAGTAGTTATGTATGACAGTAATTAACAGTAGGTATTCATTTCAGAGCAGTGTGAGACCGTTTTTGTTGGCCTAGAGAGATGGAGAGATTGGTAGCATTAGACACTTTTGAGCGTCTAATGTCTTGATTTTTGGAATGCAGGCAAGTCTTGTAGTGGGTAGTTTTTATCAGCACATCTGAGCATCTTCCTGATGGTAACCGCGATGAGGTTCCATTGCAAGAGTTGTCTGCAGCTCCTGCAAGTTGTGCCAGCAGGTTTTAGTTTTGAGATTTGTGGTATACATTGAGCGGTACCGTTTTCCGTTAGTGAATGCGCAGTCGGTTTGCTTACAGCGATGTTTTACGTTCGATAATGGCGAATCTTCTTGTTTTGTCTTTCAGTTTTCATCTTGTTTGTTTTTCCACAATGTATCCTCAATGACTGTATTAGCGACGTGAAGGGTTTCCACAATTTTTCTTTCATTATTCCCTATTTTTTTATGGTCTGCGTATGGTCGAAAGCCTTAAGGAGCCAGAGAAGTAGAGACGCTCCATCGCCACGCTTATCGGTAAAAGAATATTATTGTATTTTCATCCTCGCATCCGATAAATGGCGATGGTCAAGCGAGAAGGAGTTGTCTTGTGTGATTTTACGTTTCTTAAGCGCCGGTGATCATGAGCTGGTTTTTAGGTGATATCGGGTCACTTTTTGTGCGATAGAAAAGTGGGTACCTACGTTGAAGTAGAAATGTATGGGCTTCCAACGGACACTATCCGTAAAGAGCATCGCACACGCACCGTGCCTGCTAATGGACTCAATCCGGTCTACAATAGCGACCCTTTCGTCTTTCGTAAGGTATGCTGTTTGTCGATTATTTACGCCCTTTTTAATGCTTTAACAACGGTTTTCGTTAGGAATGGCTACTGCCATGGCTTCTCACTTCCTTGCGGCAGTTAATATTCTTTTAGGGGAGGTCACAAAAATCTATCAAAGTAGATTGGTGAGGTTCTTCCTTATAAAGGGCCTACTCTCGTTGTCTTGGAGATTGTTATATAGTTTGTGTATGCAGTATTATATTGGTTAAAGCTACCGCGAGTTGTAAGGTTCGTGTCATTTCAAACAAGGAAGAGTTAATTCAAGGGGGAGGCGACTTTTTCCTATGCTGCGTGGCTCTTCTAATTCGGAAGTACACAGTATCCTAACTTTCTTGGTGAGAAGACAAAAAACTACGTCGATGGGAGGTTATTTTCTTCCTGATGCGCAAGAGGAGGGTTTATTCAAAAAGGTGGTTTATTCGGTTTATACTCAAGAGTCTTCACTGGTTTTTTGTTTTTGAACAAGTTCAAGAAACAGCCGAAGCGCTCATGGCGATGCGAGCGAGAACCAGTTTTTGGGTTTCAGCATTAGAGCTGTTTGTCCGAATATTCAAAGGTCGTTTGGAAGCGTTCATATTGTTTGGTCAAAGTGATTTTGTTTCAGGTATCTTTTAAAGCCAGATTTTATGAGGCGTCCCGACCGGACATTCGATCCATTTTCAGAATCGCCAGTCGATGATGCTATTGCTGCTCACTGTTCTGTTAAGGCATGCATTTTACTTCCTGTTTTTTCTCTTTGAGAGGCTCTGTACTCTCTGATGCTTTATGATGGTGTAGTATTTGGTTAAGTGTATGGGTTGAGAAGGATGCTGTGCACATTCGCATGTCCCTTTATTGAGGATAGACGCTTGAGAGTAGTTATGTATGACTGTAATTAACAATAGGTATTCATTTCAGAGCAGTGTGAGACCGTTTTTGTTGGCCTAGAGAGATGGAGAGATTGGTAGCATTAGACACTTTTGAGCGTCTAATGTCTTGATTTTTGGAATGCAGGCAAGTCTTGTAGTGGGTAGTTTTTATCAGCACATCTGAGCATCTTCCTGATGGTAACCGCGATGAGGTTCCATTGCAAGAGTTGTCTGCAGCTCCTGCAAGTTGTGCCAGCAGGTTTTAGTTTTGAGATTTGTGGTATACATTGAGCGGTACCGTTTTCCGTTAGTGAATGCGCAGTCGGTTTGCTTACAGCGATGTTTTACGTTCGATAATGGCGAATCTTCTTGTTTTGTCTTTCAGTTTTCATCTTGTTTGTTTTTCCACAATGTATCCTCAATGACTGTATTAGCGACGTGAAGGGTTTCCACAATTTTTCTTTCATTATTCCCTATTTTTTTATGGTCTGCGTATGGTCGAAAGCCTTAAGGAGCCAGAGAAGTAGAGACGCTCCATCGCCACGCTTATCGGTAAAAGAATATTATTATATTTTCATCCTCGCATCCGATAAATGGCGATGGTCAAGCGAGAAAGAGTTGTCTTGTGTGATTTTACGTTTCTTAAGCGCCGGTGATCATGAGCTGGTTTTTAGGTGATATCGGGTCACTTTTTGTGCGATAGAAAAGTGGGTACCTACGTTGAAGTAGAAATGTATGGGCTTCCAACGGACACTATCCGTAAAGAGCATCGCACACGCACCGTGCCTGCTAATGGACTCAATCCGGTCTACAATAGCGACCCTTTCGTCTTTCGTAAGGTATGCTGTTTGTCGATTATTTACGCCCTTTTTAATGCTTTAACAACGGTTTTCGTTAGGAATGGCTACTGCCATGGCTTCTCAATCCTCAGTCTTCAGCCTCCTTAGTGACTTGCTCGGGTCGCTTCAATTGGCATTGGTAGACATTATACACTGTACGTTATGACCCCTCTTAACAGATACTATTGTAATTGTCCAATTTGCTTTCAGTAATTGGTGTTGGTCGTAAAATCCAGTGCGAATTGTAGAAATCGCTCGTTTCATCGATTCTAGTTTTCAAGATCATCTCATTAAGCAGACGGTCACATGCGTATCACTGCAGTCTCTTTGCGTTCACCATAGTTAGATAGAATTTTGCAATGTCTTGGAAAACACTACGCAGATTTCGCACTATTTGCTAAAATTCGATGCATTGGCAAGCCTTCATACATTTCTTCGAACCGGCATGGTGCGTTGACTTTTGTTGGCAAGAGTTTCCAACCACGCATCAGTGATTGATGTTCGGTGACGAAATTTATTCTCCATTTGCAAAAATTTTAGTGTTCAGAAACCTCTTTGGAACCGCTTTTGGACTTTCTTTTCAGAAACGAATATCTGATTCATTCTTTTTCCCATAAGGGTACGAGGAGGGGGGGGGGGGCTGGAGAACAGGTGACCTTGCATTTTATACTTTTATTAATTCGTCTCATTCCGCTTTTCATCCATAAGCTTACGTATCAATGTGATGATTAGCTTCATTGAGGCCGTAGGGACGGTTTGGTCAACAAGAGCGTTTTTCGCCTTACTGAGTCCATGGCAAATTGATTGATAGCACAGTTCGAAAATTTTCCCCAAATAACAATTTGAGTGGAGTGATGTTGTTCTTTAAGGTGGTATTACCTGAGTTAGCGGTTCTTCGTTTCGCAGTTTATGATGAAAATGGTAAGCAGCTGGGTCAACGAATTTTGCCTTTGGACGGTCTACAAGCAGGATATCGTCATATCACTCTTCGTACCGAGTCCAATCTAACGATGATACTGCCCGCATTGTTTGTGCATATCGTCATCAAGACCTATGTTCCCGATGAACTGAGTGGTAAGTTTTCGCTTTAGGCATTTGATCACAATATGTGAGGTGGGCGATTGGTCCGTCATGTGCGGATTGTGTTTGAGGATAGCACTTGCGTGAATCTGCTTTCGTTCCATTTCATTTACATACAGTTGCAGTTCATTTCAAATGTCTACTTTCTCGTAGAACACTGCATGAATTTTCCTTGCGTGCTGAGAGTGACAGCTGTTTATCATGAAGCAGTTTATATTAAAGATTAGTGACGCAAACGCTTAGACGTTTACCGCCCACTCAGTACTTTACTGCATTTGCATGGTGATCATGAACTCGTTAACTTCCACTAAGCAGTGAAGGCGGTAGTAGCCACAAATTGCAACCCGATTTGAAGCTGTTACCGTAGCCCACTTGGAACTCTGAGTGAAAATGAGCTGAGAAGAAAGGGTGACCAAAAAGAATAGCCAAAAAATATTGATGAAAAATGCAAACGAAGATCGTAAGCTGGTGCAACTGGCAGGTGAGATAACACTGCGTTCATGAAATGGAGGAAAGTATGTCGTTGATACTGCATAAACTTTACGATATACAGTTATTGTCATCCTCTTTTATGCCTGTTTCATGATTATGCCAGAGGCGAAAACTGACGGCGCTGTGAACAGATGTTTTGCAAGGTTCCACAGAATGAGGAGTGTTTTAGGGATTTGAGGAAGCAAGGCGAGCGAGTACCAGAATCCCTTAGAAGATGTCGCCTTATCAGTGAAATCAATTCATGAAGTTTTGCTTCCAGATTTATTTCCAGTAAAGCTTCCGTTATTCTCAAAGATGGTGGCATCCACACTTTTCATTAACTTCTCACTTTGAGGTTTTAAGCCGACTTAAGCTAATCTAATTGGTCAGAGGCTATGAAAATTCCTTTCCTTTAATCCCTTCGAAAATAATGCAGATGTACCACGTGCGTGGTACATCTGCATTATTTTCGAAGGGATTAAAGGAAAGGAATTTTCATAGTTTCTCATTTCAATTAGTTAATTAGTTAATCCCACTTCGTCATATATCTTTGATCGAAATCGCGGTGATGGTAAGGTTCCAGCTGGTAGCGATTAGGAATCTTTTGGGAATGGCCTTGACTAAGAGTGACACGTTAAGCACTTTTGACGACTAATAGCAATCGTTAAAGCAGTTAAATCGAGGATATTCTCATATTTTAATTCAGTATCAAAATTAGGCGGACGAATGTTGCAAGCGGAGGAGGGTGATGTTACGCAGAGAAAAGGAAAAGGAGTCCTCTTTTCGATTTTCGTGAGAGGGCACGAGAAGCAGCGTTATCGGTTTTGAACTCTAGTTCGGAGCATTTTATGATAAGCACCATTGAGCACTGTTATGGCTAGCATTTGAATACCTTTTTCATGTACATGGTGAATTTCTGAAGGAGCATTTCGGTAATGTCTGTTGATATCGAATCAGCTTTCTCGGTTCAGCATCCACTCATCGTTTGTTTTTTGTATCAGATTTGCTGGTTGGCTTTTGTAAAATTTTTTTCCCATCCTTTTTTGATGCAGATTTTGGAGTGAAGTTGTTTTGTAGATATTTTGGAATGCGGGATGTCAAATGGTGGCGTTGAATTTCCAGACGCCTGACGTGTACATGCAGCTAAATATGGGCAAGTTCGAGTATAATGGCTCTTGCGGGTAAAATATTCATTAATATATTCTCTTTTTCACATATTCTCTTTTTCTATAAAGAAAAGCACCTTTTTATCTTAAGGATGGCAGAATTTCGAAAAAAGTGTTTGAAAAGTTCGTTTTCTTCAATGAAATTTACCACATATTTAAGGAAATGCTTTTGAAGGTGTATCTGTTTTGCTACGGTAATATCCCCAAACTCTCTATACAGTGGGGAGTCTGAGATTAGTTTACCCTTCTTTGCGGTAGTTAATATTGTTTTAGGGGAGGTCACAAAAACCTATCAAAGTAGATTGGCGAGGTTCTTCCTTATAAAGGGCCACCTCTCGTTGTCTAGGAGATTGTTATATAGTTTGGATATGCGGTATTATATAGGTTAAAGCTACCGCGAGTTGTAAGTTTCATGCCATTTTAAACAAGGAAGAGTTAATTCAAGGGGGCGAGACTTTTTCCTATGCTGCGTGGCTCTTCTAATTCGGAAGTCCGCAGTATCCTAACTTTCTTCGGGAGAAGATAAAAAACTACGTCGATGGGAGGTTATTTTCTTCCTGATGAGCAAGAGGAGGGTTTATTCAAAAAGGTGGTTTGTTCGGTTTATACTCAAGAGTCTTTACTGGTTCTTTGTTTTTGAAACAGTTTAAGAAACAGCCGAAGCGCTCATGGCGATGCGAGCGAGAACCAGTTTTTGGGTTTCAGCATTAGAGCTGTTTGTCCGAATATTCAAAGATCTTTTGGAAGCGTTCATATTGTTTGGTCAAAGTGATTTTGTTTCAGGTATCTTTTAAAGCCAGATTTTATGAGGCGTCCCGACCGGACCTTCGATCCATTTTCAGAATCGCCAGTCGATGGAGTTATTGCTGCTCACTGTTCTGTTAAGGCATGCATTTTACTTCCTGTTTTTTCTCTTCAAGAGCCTCTGTACTCTCTGATGCTTTATGATGGTGTAGTCTTTGGTTAAGTGTATGGGTTGAGAAGGATGCTGTGCACTTTCGCATGTCCCTTTATTGAGGATAGACGCTTGAGAGTAGTTATGTATGACAGTAATTAACAGTAGGTATTCATTTCAGAGCAGTGTGAGACCGTTTTTGTTGGCCTAGAGAGATGGAGAGACTGGTAGCATTACACACTTTTGAGCGTCTAATGGCACCATTTGAGCGGATGTCTTGATTTTTGGGATGCATTCAACTCTTGTAGTGGGTAGCTTTTATCAACACATGTGAGCATCTTCGTGATGGAAATAGCGATAAGGTTTTATTGCAAGAGTTGTCTGCAGCTCCTGCAAGTTGTGCCAGCAGGTTTTAGTTTGGAGATTTGTGGTATACATTGAGTGGTACCGTTTTTTACTCCTCGGCCTCTCCTCCACGCTGACTTATAATTTTGCTTAACGCTTTGTCGCGGAGCACGAGTGCTCTGTGGGTCAGCCGTAATCAGCCAACACAGTCGTTCTGCAAAAGCCATGACAAAGTGTGCTGCTAGGTGGACAACAACGCAAGACGGAAGCGCGCATATTTTGCTATTAGTTACTCCTTTCGCGTTTAAGTGGTAAAAATGTTAATGCAACAAATCTGAAGAAGAATAGCCTTTATTCACGTGAATAAAGAAAACTGCACGACGCAGTGAAATATATAACAAAACGACATCAACATAAATGAGGTTAGACAGGTACACGTGTAGATAAATTGCACATGTATACAGAGAGAATCGAATGGAATGAGCAACGAATAGCAAGGAAAAGAATGATAGGAAAGGCAGAATCATTAAATATAATAAAGTAACCGAATTAAACGAATGTGAAATTCAACTCAGTAAGTTAGATCAGCTAAATCTGTCCCCAATAAAATACCCTAGCTGCAAACTATACAAGCATATGACTTATATTATACATTTGCAGGTAAATGTTGAAAAATTAACGAAGATTCCTCTTCTTTCTTTTCCTCTTCCTACTGCAAACAGTGATAACATGTGAAATAAAACATTTACCTGCAAATGAAAGAACACGGTTGTATCGTCATGTGCTATGATTAAAACTGCACTAACACTAAAAGGTCTTCCGAATAATGTACTTTATTTTGAGGCTACCGCAAACCCTAAACCGTTTCCCATATTTCTGAATATATCACAGCCGGCAAAGTGAAAAGAGACGGAGAGTGAAAGAAGGAAGTAGCAAAGGAAAGAATGTAAAAGAACTTGTGTAAAGGATGAAATGTGAATTTTTCTTTACAAATCTGTTGAAATTAAAACCATTTTTGAGGCTATACTGGACATGAAATTAAAACGCGACTACCCCCAATTCAATAACTTTGAGTACAGCATTTCATTTTGCGGACAGTTGAGTTAGAAAAGGCCGGGAGAGAAAGAAGAAAAGAAAAGACCTCTAAAAAGCACCCATCTCAAAATTGTCTGGACGAGGAGTGGGTAGTACAGCCGCATGGAATAACAACTGGTATCCGCGTTTGCGTTTGTACTGCAACGACAAACAGCTAACTAACCAACAACACCACCATCATCGAGACTGCCATCTGTATCGTGAGCGCGCTTCCGGCCTCCAATTAAGACCTATGCCACGCTATACAGCCCGTACTACGAAGTGTAATACGCTTTAAAACGGAGATGATGGAATCTGTGGCCGGTCTCGCTGCATGATCAAATCTGTGGCCGGTCTCGCTGCAGCACAAGGTGTTGAGCTTTTCTCGGAAGAGTTTACAGCGGGATATTTTGACAGCCCGCCGGAAGACTCGTATAATTACGAGCTGTATAGCGTGGCATAGGTCTTAATTGGTCTCCAATTAAGACCTATGCCACGCTATACAGCTCGTACTACGAAGTGTAATGCGCTTTAAAACGGAGATGATGAAATCTGTGGCCGGTCTCGCTGCATGATGAAATCTGTGGCCGGTCTCGCTGCAGCACAAGGTGTTGAGCTTTTCTCCGAAGAGTTTACCGCGGGATATTTTGACAGCCCGCCGGAAGACTCGTATAAGTTTTCAGAATCGTTTGGTGCCATTTGGTTTCACGACGACCTGCTGTCCGAAATAGAGGTTCACGATTTACCAACCATTAACCTCGAATCCACATCATCAAACGTTGGAACACCGAAGAAAAAGAAGCGAGACAAAACGAAGGAGAAAGACAAAGATGGAGACGATATTATCGATTCAGAAATCACCATTTCGGCAAGTTTGGTGAAGTGCGGCCTGTCCGAGTTGGTCATAGCGGTTTTTGCGGGCTTCGACACTACCCTTCTTTCGGATGAACCAAGAAAAATGGTGCTGTTCCTCGAGACTGCAGGACTTGTGGATACAAGTCGCCAAAGAATTTTTACAAATCAGAATTATCCGACAGTGTGCAAGAAGAAGAGCGTTGATTGGCAGACTGTGGTCCAGCGCTTGCAAGCGGCTTTCGGTACGGCTCCAACAAAAGAAACCGTCATTGACCGCATCAAATCCTACACTGAACAACTACATGATCCGTTCGATATGACTCTTGCAGAAGAATGGCTTGTGGCGCTTAAGTTCGACGATGAAAAAACGTGCATCCGTGTCGCGGCCAACATACTCTCAGTCGTCTTCCGTCTGGTCGTAAAGAACGAACGACATATGATGGAATTGGGCCAGACTCAGTCATGGATGCAGATTGTTTCACGTAGCAGTCTGCTCAACAAACCGTCCAGAGTCACTTTTAGCTCTGCGAGCATTAACGAGCTGAAGGACGTATGTCTCTGGTTGAAAACAAGCGTCACGCTCGTGACCATGACGTGTTATATCTAGAACTCGAATTTCTGCCCGGTGGTCATGGCTGCGTATTTGCAGCGATTCCTTTATTACGCATTCAACCCGTGGCTGAATTTGGCCAAGATTCAGACTGAATTAGGAGTTTATCCAGCAGAAGTGTTGGGTCACTTTTACATGCGTGAGATGATCGTATCAATCACGGCCCTTATGACTGCAGTAAAACTGTACGGCAGCTCCGACACGGAGTCTCGTGGTGGACACGGAATACCCAGCCATGCGAATATTCGCTACTTTCCGATCTGTCGTATCCTCAAAGACAATTATTGTGGTATGATAAGCACAAAAGCTTGCAGCCGTGTGGCGTGTTGTTTCTTTGGATTTCTAACGTTGGACACGAACCCAGCAAATTTCGTGATTCCCAGTCTTGCTGCGCCGGAGATCGAGTATCACTTAAGAATCGGGGTGGCTGCGCGCAGACGCCACATGTTGGAGCATCCTGGTACTCAGACCCAGAAAGCCGCTCAGGTGCTCGAAGACATGAAAAACATTACTCTGCAACAAACTACTCCGTCGAGCGGACCACCCCAGCAACAGGCTTTTGCGACCCAACTTCCTCCTGGGTACGAGCCAATGAACCTGTAATCGCTCTTCTGTCGTACGTTACTCTTACCAATCGTGTATTATCCAATGTTTATCCCTTTTATTCTACATACTGATAAAAAAAAAGTGAGCGGTCGACTCCGTCTGCTTTCTATTTTTCTCTTGGCGACCATGGTGGAGGCGCAGGAAAATTTGCAAACGACGGCCGCGCGACAAGCGGCGAAAATCGAGATGCAGGAGCATATAATTGAACGCTTATCGGTAACGATTGCGAGTCAGGCCAAAACCATCAGCCAGCTAACTGAGCTGACCGAAAA
>JPKZ01002451.1:16660-39451 GCA_000803305.1 Toxocara canis
TGCCCTTCAAGAATTGCAACTACAGGAGAGCAAGAAGAGGAACCTTGTGGTTCTCAAAGCTCCAGAAGGAGCTGATGAACCCGCTACCAAATCTGACGACGAAAAGATGGCTCTGAAAATCTGCATCTCTGCATCGATTCCCCCTGATGCAATAGAGAAAATCTTTCGACATGGAATAAGAAAACCTGGCAAATCCCGTCCTATCAAAATCTGCTTCAAAGACAAGAACGCTCCAGCTCAAATCCTTTCGGTGTTGCGCAGAAACCTCACTTTCGCGCAAGTTCTACCTCGCGGCAGCCGTATCCGCCGCGATCTTACTCCTCGCGAGCTCGAGCTTGAATATAGTGCTCGCAAAGAATGCTATGAGCGTAACAAAAAGGAAAATCTGAATGCGTACTATGTGGGTAATCACTTCCACATTGTCATAAAGAAAGTGCCATCACCATGGAAGACGATAACAACAAGCGAGATGCCGACTATAATAATACCAACCGAAACGACACTGATTTCTTCAGTGACGACCCATACAACCACGCAGGCACTTCCACTCAACAATAATCGAGCTCCAAAACAACCTGGCGCACCTCACGCTTCGATCCGAAGGACGAAAAATCATTGGGGCAGTAGAAAGGAAGTATGTCGCGCGATGTTAGTTTATTATATGAATGTACGGTGCCTATGTCTTGAAAAGCTCACGGAACTCAAAGAATTCGTGCTAAGAAAATACCCGGTCCTCTTTAGTATATCCGAATCCTGGTTTCATGCGAATACACCTTTGCATCTGTTCCAGATGGAGGGATATGACATAATTAATAGTTATAGGAAAACGGTCAAGATGGGCAATCGCGGAGGCGGACTAATTGTATGGATACGCAAAAACAAAAATTACAGAAGACTCAACTATGACGTTATAGCAACCGACTCCAATTACGAGCGAGTAGTCATCAAAATCGAATCATTTGCAAGAGTTCTCTTTTATAACCCCCTTACTGCTAAAATTTCCGAACTACAGTATTACTGGAACCTGATTCTGTTTGTTAAATGCTCCTCTCTTGTTACACCGGTTTCTATTGGAGATATCAGTGATGATGTTCACAATGGCCAGCTAAAGCAATTTCATTCTTCCCGAAATTTACGTGATTACCAATCTCACCCCACGCGACTAGTACATACACTAGATGTTTGCACCTCATTCTCCCACGCTAACATCACCAGTGGTACCTTGCACAGCTTATGCTTTAGCGATCACCTTCCTATATATTGTGCACTCAACGGCCTTGCCGATTACAAGGAAGAGGAGAACGCGAAAATGTTCATGTCTCGAGACTACCGTAAGTTTCATGTCTCTCTCGAGACTACCGTAAGGATGTGAGGATGAAAATACCTATACCTATGGGTATTTTCATCCTCACATACCTATGAGGATGTGAGGATGAAAATACCGATAAGCGTGGCGATGGAGAGTCTCTACTTCTCTGGCTCCTTAAGGCTTTCGACCATACGCAGACCATAAAAAATTAAGGAATTATGGAAGAATAATTGTGGAAACCCTTCGCGTCGCTAATACAATAATTGAGGATACATTGTGGAAAACCAAACAAGATGAAAACTGAAAGACAAAACAAGAAGATTCGCCATTATCGAACGTGAAACATCGCTGTGAGCAAACCGACTGCGCATTCACTAACGAAAAACGATACCGCTCAATGTATACCACAAATCTCCAAACTAAAACCTGCTGGCACAACTTGCAGGAGCTGCAGACAACTCTTGCAATAAAACCTTATCGCGATTTCCATCACGAAGATGCTCACATGTGTTGATAAAAGCTACCCACTACAAGAGTTGAATGCATCCCAAAAATCAAGACATCCGCTCAATGATAAAAATGGTAAGCAGCTGGGTCAACGGATTTTGCCTTTGGACGGTCTACAAGCAGGATATCGTCATATCACTCTTCGTACCGAGTCCAATCTAACGATGATACTGGCCACATTGTTTTTGCATATCGTCATCAAGACCTATTTTCCCGATGAACTGAGTGGTAAGTTTTCGCTTAAAAGGTTAACCGTAAAGTGTTTTAGTTGAATATGCAATGTGCGTATGCGTTATATTCAGTAAGCGAATATGAGTAAACGTCTTTTACACAGTCCAAATATATTGAAACACTGAGAAGCCGTACTAGTATGTTGCCATCCTGGTACGCCAAAACAAAACAAATCAGACAATCAGAAGAAATTGAGGGACTCCAGCCGGTGGGGAAATAACATTTGAAAGAGCGAGGGATTTCAGGGGAATTTTCGCCCAGTGGTGGTCCTCTGGACTTTGATTATCTAAATATTGTCAGTAGGCGTGTTTTTATCTCCATCCAATAGTCTGATTTTTTTCTCGAAGGCTCGATGATAAAATCGCTGCTGTACGTATAAACGATGATATGTTTTGCTTGGCGCAAATCGTAGGGAGGTGTGGAGGAGAGGAAAACAGCGGTCTGCGGTTGCATTTCAAAAAGGGAAAAAATGATTATTGTTTTGGGGAAACGAAATTGTTGGCTAAAAGAGAGGTCAAATTCAAAAATGCGTTGTTTTAGATGTGTGTTGAGAATAATACGACAAGCTCCGAAGTCTAAAATAACTGAGCTCATAGCACATCTAAAGTTCGTGCCATTTGAAAGGTGAGCGAACTTTAATGATTTATTCAACATTTATTCCTCTCATACGATCAGTGGATCGATGGCATGGACATAGTCGTTGCGGGTATTGACGAATAAAATGAAAAAGAACGAGAAAGGAGGACAACTTTCTTTTAAGCGTAGTGGTTATATCTCGAGGGCTTAAAAAACGTTTTGTGCGGGAAGTAAGGTGTCATTTTTCTCACTACTCAACGTTGCATTTATACATAGTTAAGTGTTGTTAATATTGTTCTGGAAGTCCATCACGACGATTTGTTGCAGCAGTCGTTGTAAGCAGTTGTAGGAATTTTCAAAACTTCGTTAACAGTTGTATGAATTTTTCAATTTTTTTCCTTTCCAAACCACTTCTCATTATGGAAAGCAGAATTTTGATAGAAAAAGACACATCCTCTCTTCATATGTCGTTTTCGATGAATCCGGTAAAATTGTTGTTCTTTTCGAGTAATGTGCGCGTGCACTCCATCGATAACCGTTCATATATTGAAACGTCGTTCCTTCTTTTGCTGCTTTTCCATTTCACATTTTCGATCTTGAGTTACGGATTCCCGATGCTATAAGCCGACGGCCATCAAGCAGTGTAACTATTTCGCAGTAGAAATTGGTTACAAGTGACGAGATCGCTGTTATAACCTCTTCGGCTCCTTAATAGGGGAAGAGACTGCCTATATATGGATAGCTTTTCGGTCCTTAATGTTTTCGTGGTTTGGTTCGTCGTTATTTCAGTACCTGTTTGGATCGTTAGGAGTGTTGCTAGACGCTATCAACTAGTCTTCGTATCGTATTTCGATTATCGTATTGTATTCAATGGCGTGATTTATTTTTGATTTATTTTTGTAAATATTATAAATATTATAAATAATATTATAAATAGCGAAATTTGTAAGAATTGTTGCACATAAAGCTTAATTCAGGCTCGTTCATTTGAGTCCCTTCATCATGGACGCCGATTTTATTTGCTTCCTTATATTTGTCTTTCACTATAGCGATGTTGCAGTTACGTGACAGGCCAAGAAATTCTAAGATCTCATTAATGCAACGTTTGCTGCTACTTGTTTTTTTTGAATTTAGCTCAGAATAGAGCGGAACAGGTACAGAGAAAAAGGTAGAGGATCGCTGTATGAGGAAATTCAAGTATAATGTTTTGCTCTTTGATTGGTTATCTCCTTTTAATATTTTCGAGTGAACTGAGGAATATGTTATAGGCGGCACCGCATAATCAATGGCTCAAATGTACTGAAAACCGTTAAATAATTGTGATACCATCTGAACACGGAGTCTAGAAGTGTAATAACTGGTCATGTCGTTCCCAGAAAACCGCTCGAGCAAGAACTAGAGGGCGTCGTTAATATTGCTCAAGGTTTGTCTTCCAACTGTCTTGAGTGTAATTCAGTTTGGCAGTTTAATTTAAATGTAATTCATTGTACTGCCGTACCTAAACGTACCTCAACTAATGTCGACATGCCTCTGTAGTTTAGCTGCTATTTCTAGGAGTTGTTCACTGCTGTGTTCATCCACTGGAGCACACATGCCTCGTGTCGGTTATTTCTCATGCACTACTGAAGCGTGCTGCATAAGCCGTCGTTATCTGCGCGGCATGCTGGTCGCAATTATTATTTGCTAAGAAAACATCGAAGATAAGAAATAACCGGGATATTTTCAAAAAATCACTGAAGGACCTTTAAGTCTCTTAAGGATCTGCTCTAAAGAACCTGTGAAGGGCCTGAAGGGCCTGTGAAGGACGTATAAGGGACCTGTAACGGCCTCGATCTTTCCATTAAATAACGAGACGATTCTTGGAAATCATGAAACCGTTATGTAATCTAATGTTTCCAAAAATAGGATAATTTAACCATGTTCACAAACGACTCTATGCAACACTTGGAAACCGAAACTGATCTGATTTATAACAGCATCCGAAGGTACGTTTAGGTACGGCAGTACAATGAATTCCCATATATCAGTGCCGTTCTTCCAGAGTGTCTGTGGGAATCCTTGGTTCGTATCCCCCACCCCCACCCCCACCCTACCCATCCTCTCCCTCGCTTCTCCGTTTACCCTCATCGCGCTGCTTTGAGAGCTTTTCGCTTTCTCTCAGAATTTTTTCGAAAAAAAGCCTTGCTGATCTTATAGGGATCAAGATATGCAACAAATCATCATCATAAACTGAATCGTGCAGTAAAAGACGCCCAGCAACAACCACATTTACTTGTATTTAATGGTTTCAGTTTATTGAAGCACTGATTTGGCAGCCATTGGTATATTCATTTATGCTTGAGCCAAAACTGTTGGGTGGAAAGAAAGGGTGTGGAGTGTTTAATATTTGTATTTAATATTAGAGAGCTTCATTTCGTAATGTATTTGCATGAGACGTTGAGGCAACGAAATACGGGAGCATTACATAACAGATAGCTAAATAATGCTGTCAGATTGGTGGTTTTCTTGATCGATGGCAGATCGTTGTGCGCCTCGTAAATGTAGGTAAATGGGTCTTCATGGTGTGCTCATGCGAGTGTTTTAATGCGTCATGGATTCCCATCGAAGCTGTATGGTAAAGTTGCGTTGCTTTACTTAGCCGTGAAGTGGTGCTGACACGGTAGCATGGAGGCGCGTATACGCTCACTAATGTGGAAACACAAAAGAACGCATTCATTAGAGACACTGATTGCGAAACATATCTGACACAACTTTGAAAATGAAGAGAATATCGGAGAAATTTGATGCGGGGATGTGCAGATTGAAATTAAAAAGTGTCATCGTGCTACAAGAAGCCAAATGTTGTGTTTGCCTAACAATCCTAAAGTAATGCAACGGAAATTATTGCAGGCCTCTGTTTTTCACTGTTGTCATATTCCGTCGTTGAGGACTTCGCTACAAGCCTAACATTGGGCAGAATTTTTCCTATGCAGGATTCAACAGTTTCGAAGCGATCGTGGTCCGGTTTCGCCTGGTTCGTTGAATTCTGCTCCTGGAAATCTTCCTTTGTTAGTTAACGTTGACGATCCATTTCGTTTTGGTAATGAACGATCTATCGAAATGTTTGATTTAGTGGAAATGTCCTACGGTATCCAGTAAGCCACCAGGGCAAAAATTACATGAATTTGAGCGAACGGAGAGAGCGGATCTCAAAAGCAAAAACACATACACATCTTTGAACTTAACCGGAACATCGAAGTTACTTGTTGAACTTTTTAGCCACGCTGATCAAAAGCAACTGTAGTTTAACTCTTGTTTTGAATTCCCAAAATTTTCGAGCCTTTTTCGACGCGCCCGATCATAGCCAACAAATCTTTCACGGTACGACAATTGACACCGATATAGGCCATCATCCGTTTTGCCACTGCAAATGTCACACAACGCAACTGCACATTCCCGCTTCCACCCTCCTGCCCCCTCCTATCTCCTCCCCCATCCCACTACTCTCCCCTTTCCGAATGCTGCTATTTATATGTCGGGTCGTGGCTTTACCATACGGCGAAGCACAAATTCAACGATCCAGTGAGATGTTCGAAGCCCTACTTTGAGTTCCCCCTCAGCGTTTTTTAACCGCTTTTGTTACAGATAAATTTACTCGCATATCTGGACGGTCATGTCGTATGACTTCGTAATGTTAGAGGAAGCGGCAGTGGCGCAGTTTGATCACTGTGGTTTTCTCGTGAATACTGTATTACGCCGAATAGTTGTTTGCAGTATTGTTTTTACATTTGTTACTTGCGCAAACTTTATTACATGTGCAACCCTCCGTAAGCTGTTATTCAGCCGGCAGAGAACCGACAGAGCGAAAATTTATGCGAATTACTCGCTGCTGTTTATGCTTCAAACGAACCGCCGTCGTTTGAAGCATGAACTTCACTTCGTCCACCTGAGGGCAAAATAGAAGAGTTAGCCTATTACTGTTCATTAGCCGCATGGCACTTCCATGGGGCAGATGGAGAATCTGCTGCAGATCAAAGCAGATGTTCAACTGTTCGCCTAATTGGCAGGCGCTTAAGCATTCCTTAACTACAAAGGCTTCGCCGAAGTTGATACGTGATACTCAGAGAGAGGAAAAGAAATGAAAAAATGGACAAGTTTCCTGAAACCGATTTGTCGGAAACATTGAAGCTAGAAAGTAGCAATGACGTTAAAAGAAAAGCAAAATACAATGCCAATAGTTTTCGCTTCCAGATGCTGCTGTTTATACAATGTTTGAATCTGAAATCCGCTTGCTTCGCAGAGCTCGTTTTTTTTGCTCTCACCATATATGCTTAGTGTAAGACTGTGGGATTCTGAAAATTTTTCGCTTTTACCTTTCGACATTTTCAATAACACCCGTTGTCGGTCGGCTTGCTGCGACGTATCCAATGTGAGTCAACTGCTGTTTAAGCATTGTTCCCAAAGACGTCATCGTGACAAAAGCGGGGCTAAAAGCGCTCCTAATCAACCTGCAGCTATTCAAACGAGAGTTTTACAATGGTGTTCCTCTTATGCTATGCAGTTGCAATTGAATGAAACTGCATGATTCAATTCTAGCTTCGGATCACAACCGTGCTCTGTGAGCTATTTAGACGAAAAACCAAAGCTGTGATGCTAGATTGGATTTTATTTGTTCATAAAACAGAAATGGAAGTGACTGGTGTGAAATGATGTACCAAACTGCTATTTATGTTTTGTTAATTTTGTTGCACGTTTTAATAACGTTACTTGCCAGTGATTCACATTTTCTGCAGTAAAGCGATTTAAAGAATATGCGCTTTTGATCGTATTATTTATACCGCTCGTCGAAAGGATCCTGATCTCCTTTATCTACTCGCTGACACCCATCATTAATCTAACTATCGTTTTAGGGGCGAAACATTGCACATTTTTTTTAATGAGTTGTAAAATTTTAACGGCTGGTTTCGATGTAATCCTACCAGCTCACTCGGTTCATTGTAATTGTATGCTTCATTGGTAGTTTTCAAAAATCGCTCTCGTGATTAAGTTTGATGTCGTGCTCGTCAGCTGTTTTATCGTGGCAAACTAATCCCAACGCCGCTGAAGGCTTCAGACAAGCTTGAGCTACATTGTTCAAAGGTGAGAGTGAATCATTTTGCAAAACTTCTCCTGATCAGCAATGTTACAAATAACTCTCGTTGACAAGTGGTTTTTGTTATAGCGTCAAAGATGTCTCCAACGAGGATTGGATGGCAGTGCAATTATGTGTTTACACCCTCTAGACTTTCAGTAGCATAAAAGACTTTTCGACTGCTGGATAACCTTTCTGTCGCGATTCGCGAATCTGATCGTATCGATTCATTGAATGTACTCAGTGACAAAAATTACCAGCTGCGATTTGCAAATTCGATCGCAGCGAGTCGCTGACTCAAAGTACAAGTTAGCGATTCATTCACAGATGGCAAAGCGCACGTGAACAAAATGAAAACAAAAAAGGATGGTGCCACAAAGGGATCAAGGCGGAGCGGGGAGGTTCAACAGATGCAGCCCGAGCAGCCTCAGCCTAACTGGGGCATTCGCATTCTAAAGGAGAACCGGGGCGGCCTGGTCGGAGGAGCGGAGGGGAATCTCGCTTCGTAAGAGATCGTCGTCTTCATCTCGGCTGTAAATACGTCTGCATCTACACGTCATATATTCTACCGTGCTGTGATATTCGATTCAGCGACTGCAATTGCCAATTGCGAAAGCTCCGCCAACAACAATTTACTGAACGCAAGTCTTTGATCCTACTCTTTGCTGAGGTAAGCGTTCCAAAACTTTGTTCAGCACATTTTCCACTCTGAGTTGCTTCTTAATTTCAGGCATTTGAACGAAATCGAAGTGAAGCTTGTGCATAAGCACGATTACTCGACCGCTGCGATATCGTTTGTATAAGGTTTAGTGACAAATACTTCGAGTTCTAACAGACCTTGTGAGCAACTGTATTCAATGACTGATTTTGCTATTTTGTCGAAGCTGAAGTGAATCAGAGAATGAAAAAGAAGTGTTGCTACATCGTGAGGCGAAGCCGTGATGACTTCTCTCCATCGGTCGATTTCCATCGCGCAAGGAAATGGTTATTGCGTCAAGCATGAGCATGAGTTAACACAAGTTCACGAATAAGCGTGCATCTTCCATCCTTTCCCTCATTCTACTTTCCTTCTGCTATCCTCGGGTTCATATTCTTCCCTTCTCACGTTTTTGTGGTGAGTATGCCATTGCAGATCTTTCGTTTACCCACGATATAGGAAAACTTTTTTCAGTTCTGGGACAAGTTTGAAGAACCTTAGAAGGATGTTGATCTTGAAGACTAACCTTTAAAGCGAGGTGAACGGAAGAGAATTGTGAAAAAAGGATAAAGATTAGATTTGCAACAGTCAGTTCTTTTAAAATAGTGCTTTTTGCTAATGTTGCATATTTCCATATTTCCATATTTCCAGCATTTGTTTTAAGCAGTCTGTGGCAGACTAAATCCATGTTCCAAATTCATAGCAGCCATTCTACAGCGACTATTTCAAAAGCAGTGATAGTATCGTATGAGCATATTCTTAGGAATAAAATGAGGTGTGTATATCGATGGATATGTGATCTGTTTTTTAATCTTTCGAGAAGCGTTTTGCGATTCTTTGTTTCATTATTTCGCTCAGCCAAACGCACCATCATTTGGTTGTCACGCCTTCACCCATGGCATTATCGTAAGCAGACTCGCCAGGTATTGCAGACCACTCACACACTGATTTCTTAGTCTCGGCGGAGGCAAAACGTGAGAACCGTAAGAATGGCCCGCCACTTGCTGACTCGCCGTTCCCTAAAATTTTATTACTTTCTGTGCGCAGTCCTTCTCATGTTTTCCGGTTTGCTACTGGCGGCGGGAGCATCTGGAAGCATGAATGGGACCAACCGTGGAAGTTATACCTTCTTTCGTGGTCGCACTAATGATTGGGGAGGCAACCATGATCTCTGATATTCTGTGCTACAATCACTATATGCTTTTCTGGAAGAATGCGGATAGTGCCTTAGAAATTTATACATTTAAACTATGACTGCATAGAGGACTCTTCTTTTAAACGAATGCCGTGAATGATAATGTTCTGGTATAGCTAACAGCAGGCAGACATAACATATAATAAGTGAATAACCAGGAAGCTGGAAGAATTTGCGCATCAGCGACATACCCATTAGTGTAGGCACATTCACAACTGCATAAGAAAAATTCATATTTTAACGAACTTGACGGTTCACAAGAATTTCGCACTCGAGATTTGCTTTTCTGTTACCAAGCCGCTAGTGCCTCCAGGGTCGTCGAACTGGTTTTAAATTTGATATGAAAATATCGTACGAACAGATACGTGGACAGACAAGTGCATACGCTTCGACGCGACGTCGCCATGATGCGCTCTGCAAACGTAAGCCAGCCGAAGAGCCTAACCAGTTGTGCAGCACCACTACGGGGTTATGAATACTGCCCTTTAGCACTAGTTCCATTCTGCGTGTTGATGGACCGAAAAAAAAAACAGCCAAAAGATGAGCTGCTCGCCAGGATCGCATCAACTTTTTTCGCCGTATTTTGCCGCCTGTCGTCACTGCTGGAAACAGTGGCCGAAATTTCTTTGGCGACAGGAACTCATATGATTTGTGGAACGCTATAGAAGTTTTCATTCTAACTGTTTTGTTATTTCGATGAGCTATTTCAGAGACGCTGATAAGAACGAAAATGCTCTGCTAATGTCACTACTTTAAAAATAGGAGTCTACGTGAAGGCAGTCAAAAGCGCGCAAAAACGAGCAGAAATAGTGCAAATTTGGATGAGGTCTATCTTTTTTTCAGTTGTTTTCCCGCATATGGTATGCAATGTGGTGGGAAGTGGATTTACTGCACAGCATCATACTAAAACTTCTTTATGGCTTGGTTCAGTGAACGTTTGAACGTCCACTTATGTGTTCCTGCAAGAGAACTCGGCCCAAAACCTACTACGTAAAACGCACTGAAGTCAAGTTTCGTATTTTGTGCTCGATTTTCCGCAATCTTGCATATTAGTCATGAAGTCGTAAGAGGAAATAATGCGGAATATTGTCCTATATTATGAGGATAGGGTACCCTAGTGAGCCAGCATAGTGGCACTTGAAAGCGTTGAGGAACTTCCCCGAAATTGCTGGGTTTTGCTCTACGAGCAGTGAACTTTGCGGGTGAAAGGTTCATGGATATAGTTCCTGTTAGCAAGTTTCAATGTGTTCCACCATTATTCAGGATTTGGCGTTATTGAGAAGAACATGATTGCCTTGAATGTTATTGGATGAGGTTTTCTTCGGAACGCTACGACAACACTGATGTCATCACGGGCCAAACAACAATGATGATGCCTTAAGACGCAAACGTGAATTCAGTTTATAACGGCGAAAGATAAGTCAATGATGATTTTGATATCATTTGCGGAAAATGCGTGCAAACTATTCTACCACAGATGCTTTCTGCAGAGTCACTTAGGCCGAATTGATAGCGAAGTTATTGAATTGTTCTATTATATAGCCCAGTAACAAGCTTTTCATTTGCTATGAATTCCTGCTGCTGTTTTGATGGTGTATCGGGCGGTGCAATATTATTTTTGAAATGAAAGGAGCATTACTGCCAGTGGTGTTTTAGTGATAACACGTTCTGACTTCGAGTATATCTTCGGGGACACGTTTTTCAGCAAGTGAATTAAAAATAAGTAAATGGGATTACCAATTAATTGAGGGCAAAAGACTAAAAACAATATGGAAATAAGCAAGTTGAAAAATGAATAACCTAAAAATAAAATCCATAGAGAGACGAGCTGTAAAGGCGGTGGCTCGATTTTATGCGAGCACAGAGCGGGACGCGACGTATGCAATTTTGCACTAAAAATAAAGATGTTATTTGCCCGTTGCAGATAGTGTTAGTCGGTTGAAGTAATTTACAAGAGATAAAAAAGTTACCTATGATAGCTATAAAAAAGGGGAAATAAAGACCCACCGGAAGTCGACTTAGACGAGATGCGAAGATGGGGAACACGGCGATAGCGAGAGTCGGTCGATATGTGAATTCGGAGCAACGGGGAACTTTCTCCCCGCCGCGCAGCGTTTTCTTTCACGATATCCATTAGTTAGCTGGGGCTGCTTATATGCAACTCCAGCCGACAGTGGACTTCGATTTCAGTGGCAGCCGATCTCAAAACATCGGCCGTCACTGGAATATCAGTGCCCGCGACTATTTCAAATTGGGAATTCGCCACAGGGATTCCAAATTCCTGAGACGTTTTTGTGCAAATGTTTTCGCGACGAAGAGCACAGCGCTAAGTGCACTGTACGCCCGATAATGGCAGAGAAAGGAATGCATTTGTCACGTGACAATACCAAACCTGGGAAATTCACTGAAAACGAGCTGCTCGAACCAGCGCAGTGTCTCCATCTTTGGTGCGGAGCTTATATTCAACATATTCCAAAAACAATTGCCATTGCTTCTTTTTATTTACCCTGACAGCTTGTAGGAGTACTGCTGCAGCAGTGGTTGCATACCAGAAGTCTTTCTTGAAAGTCACGTGCTTTTTTGCGAAAGGCTTTTCTAATAGTTTATGAATTTCAGTTTGTATGCACTCGGAAAGTGCTACATAGAGTCACACTCCATTCTATACATGGCGTAGTTGGTTTCGTTATTTATCTAATTTTCGACTGGTGGATAACCTTTCTGTCGCGATTCGCGAATCTGATTGTAACGATTCGTTGAATGTGCTCAGTGACAAAAATTGCCATGCAAATTCAATCGCAGCGAGTCGGTGATTCAAAGTACAAGTCAGTGATTCATTCGCAGATGGTAAAGGGCTCGTGAACAAAATGAAAACAAAAAAGGATGGGGCCACAAAGGGATCACAGCGGAGCGGGGCGGTTCAACAGATGCAGCGCGAGCAGCCATAGTCTAACTCGGGCATTCGCGTTCTAGAGATAGACCAGGACTGCCTGGTCGGGGGAGCTGAGGTAACTCCCTCTAGGAAGAGAGAGTCCCCGTCGTTTCTACTGTAATTACGCCAGCTTCTACACGTCAATTATTCTACTGCACTATTCTGTCGCCTCGTAATATTCGCATTCTAAAGAAAGACCGGGACGGCCTTGTTGGAGGAGCTGAGGTGAATCCCGCTTCGTAAGAGGTCGTCGTCTTCATCTCGGCTGTAAATACGTCTGCATCTAAACGTCATATATTCTACCGTGCTGTGATATCCGCTTCAGCGACTGCAATTGCCAACTGTGAAAGCTCCGCTAACAACAATTTACTGAACGTAAGTCTTTGATCCTACTCTTTGCTGGGGTAGGCGTTCCAAAACTTTGTTCAGCACATTTTCTACTCTGAGTTGCTTCTTAATTTCAGGCATTTGAACGAAATCGAAGTGAAGCTTTTGCCTAAGCACGATTACTACGACCGCTGCGATGTCGTTTGCATAAGGTTTAGTGACAAATACTTCGAGTTTTAACAGACGTTTTGAGCAACTGTATTCAATGACTGATTGTGCTATTTTGTCGAAGCTGAAGTGAATCGGAGAAACAAAGAGAAGTTTTGCTACTTTGTGAGGCGCTTTTGATGGTGTATCGGGCGGTGCAGTATTATTTTTGAAATGAAAGGAGCATTACTGCCAGTGGTGTTTTAGTGATAATACATTCTGACTTCGAGTATATCTTCGAGGACACGTTTTTCAGCAAGTGTATTAAAAATAAGTGAATGGGATTACTAATTAATTGAGGGCAAAAGATTAAAAACAATATGGAAATAAGCAAGTTGAAAAATGAATAACCTAAAACTAAAATCCGTAGAGAGACGGGCTGTAAAGGCGGTGGCTCGATTTTATACGAGCACAGAGCGGGACGCGACATATGCAATTTGCACTAAAAATAAAGATGTTATTTGCCCGTTGCAGACAGTGTTAGTCAGTTGAAGTAATTCACAAGAGATAAAAAAGTTACCTATGATAGCTATAAAAAAAGGGGAAATAAAGACCCACCAGAAGTCGACTTAGACGAGATGCGAAGATGGGGAACACGGCGATAGCGAGAGTCGGTCGATATGTGAATTCGGAGCAATGGGGAATTTCTCCCCGCCACGCAGCGTTTTCTTTCTCGATGTCCATTAGTTAGCTGGGGCTGCTTATATGCAACTCCAGCCGACAGTGGGCTTCGATTTCGGTGGCAGCCGATCTGAAAACATCGGCCGCCACTGGGAACTCAGTGCCCGCGACTATTTCAAATTGGGAATTCGCTGCAGGGATTCCAAATTCCTGAGACTTTGTCGTGCAAATGTTTTCGCGACGAAGTGCACAGCGCTAAATGCACTGTACGCCCGATAATGGCAGAGAAAGGAATGCATTTGTCACGTGACAATACCAAACCTGGGAAATTCACTGAAAACGAGCTGCTCGAACCAGCGCAGTGTCTCCATCTTTCGAGCGGAGCCTATATTCAACGTGTTCCAAAAACAGTTGCCATTGCTTCTTTCTATTTACCCTGACAGCTTGTAGGAGTACTGCTGCAGCCGTGGCTGCATACCGGAAGTCTTTCTTGAAAGTCACGTACTTTTTTTGCGAAAGGCTTTTCTAACAGTTTATGAATTTCAGTTTGTATGCACTCGGAAAGTGCTACATAGAGTCACACTCCATTCTATACATGGCGTAGTTGGTTTCGTTATTTATCTATGTGAGAACTGGTTTCGTCCGCTATCCTAACGTACTGTTGGAAGAGGCATATATCCTCTCCTGAAGCATTCACCGAGGCGTCTAGTTGATTTTGATATGTGGGACGATTTAAATGGGGATGACAAGTGAGGTCTGCCTCTCACGCTGACCTTTACAGAGTGCTTGCAACAGAACTAGCGACATCAGTTTCAGAAGTGATAAACCAATTACCCTGTAGTCATTTTCCCGAAGCGCACGTAGTCGTCGACATCATACATATGCTCGTGCTATGTGCATTGCTGACTACATGGAGCAGCGCAATCCGGGCAACTGCCTCGCATATGCTACGTCCCCTCGCAACGTCGCGATTACGAACAATCGCTTGAATCACCTTCGATGTCGTTTTTGCTGTTCTGCATATCTAAATGTCAACTAAATGGCGGGATATATCACCGCATTTCTAATGTCAATCAAATGTGTCGATACCGTATCGATCCTGATGCTTATATGCCCCGTCTTTATTATAAAAGAAGCAGTCCGATCGCAGTAAACAGTTTCGTCGCCTTCGTCCTATTCCTGCCTCGCCACATCGCCACACTACCCGCTGGCGGAACCGATTGACGACAACGGAGGTTCGTGAGACTGAGGACCCAATTGTCGACGGTGTCGGTTGACGACGATGTGCGACGTTGACTGGGAGGGCCGCAACGACCCAAGTGAAGCATACTCCACCAATGTCGGTCCTTCTTAGCGCCTCCATTTAATACGCTTCTTTCCCAGGCTGCCCGTCGTCTGATTGCAATGGATGTTGCAAAAAACTGCGTTTTTGCAAAATAGTTTAGGGTCGGCGGCAAACAGAAGCTGAATCGATATTTTTAAGCGGATGCCATTGGCGATTCGCTGCCAGTTTCGCACTGGCTGTCGGGTTCGATCTCATATTTTTATGCTGTCTAGTTTTGGTCTCGTATTGGTGGTGGGATTCGGTCTCGCCTCGGTCGGTTTTGTTTTTGTTCGTTGTATCGGATGTCGTGATTAAGTCTGACGTTTTTCTGTCCCGTTTCAGTCAATTATTTTGCTGTCCTGTTTCGGTCTATTACTTTCTGTCGCTGTTGGTCTAAGAAAATTGGCCGGATTTACTGGCCAGCGGTACTCGACAATGGATGCCTGGGAGCTGAAGTCACTCGGCGTTCCTCGTGTTTTTGCTTTCATCGATTAAGAAGCTCTTTGACTCATTGTTGCGAGATATTTTGATTTTCGCCGCTTCATGGTAGCCGTTTTCACGCTGGTTATTCATCCTTTTTTTTGCAGCGCTTAATATTCAAAGCTCCGCGTTTTGCAGCCAGCTTCTATAGATCAAATCCTTCTGCCTTTCACGATGAATGATGTCTCTAACAGTTCGCACAACAATGCAGGAAGAAAATAAAATTCATACGAAGTTGTCCTCAGTGGGAGCCGATTTGAGATCGGCCGTTCTTTGCCCGTCGCTTCGATCCGCTAACGTCTCCATCAGCCTCTACGTCGACATTCGTGGCCCCGTCGCATCTTCTCCCCTCTGTCAATCCAATTCAAATTTAATTTGTTCATCATTCAACCCTGATGTTTACAGAAAATAGTCTTTTGCAGGTGTGCTTCACATTCTCCAGCGTTTTGCTGCTTCTAATCTCGCTCAAAATCTTGCTGTCTTCCTCAGCAAAATGTTACACTGTTGAAAATTTCGCTCAAAGTTCCACTGAACCGTAACGTTCAAATTTCTTAAGCTGCTTCGATATTGCTATTTCATTTTCATTTATCTCTCTTCGTGTGGCAGGCGGGGATCTTCATAACGGCGTCACTGTTTTCGTCACATCCTCGTTATCGTCATCAACAGCTCTTATGTGACGCGGTTAGTTTTTCATTCTGTACCCCGATCATCATTCTCTGTTTTACAGTTACACCTAAAGTGGAAGTGATTAATGAATCTTGTAGCGGCTTATCGCGAGAAAAGTTGTGGATTTTAAGAAACTAAACAGCGAAGTGAAGGAATGATCAAAATTGGAGGTTGATGGGCGTATCAAGAAAAGTGTAAGAAGCGGGCGTGAATTCTGATTCAGGGTTCCAGCTGGCTATAACCGTCTAAAATCGGTATCACGATGATCGTGATAGTGAAAGGGATCAAGGCCGTTCAAACGCTACTAGTGTTCGCAGGTAGATAACCCTACTGGTAAGGTGCTAAGAATGGGGTGGCCAACAGGGTCTCTAGGTGAAACGTAGGAAAGTCGGGGAGACGTCTTTCATAACCTACGTCAAACTGGCGGGGAAGGGGCCAGTCTGTGGACTGCTGCTCTTCCTTTTTTGTCACGGTTGAACTATAGCCATCAATAGTTTGCAGTGGACAACGGTAGAAATTTAGAAATGCGCGAGGACAAGGACCACAACATGGGAGGGGAGCATATAGCACAGATAAATAGAGTTATCCATAGATGGTAACGATGAAGGTGCAGTTCGAGAGAAAATAAGAGCGGCATTGTTGCACTCACATGTTTTTTGCCAATATAGCTGTTCGAAACTAAGAATTATATGGTGCTTTGCTCATTGTGTGAATTGTATACCTTCGCACCGTTGAAGGCAATTCTCACGATTTGCGAAACGTCACTGCCACTTGATGGCAGAAAGACTATCCGTCTCAGTGGCACTGGCTAGACGCGAAAACCACCGCGGAAGTGAAAAAATACGTAGCGGAGACCAGGACAAAAAAGAAGGTAAAAATAAAGCGACCAAGACGGGATCGAAAACGACCAGCGGAAATGAGGGCGGGGCTGGACCGGTCAACGGAGGTAGCTCGGGTCTAACTCGGGCGTTCGCATTCTAACGAAGGGTCGAAGGGCGGCTTTGTCCTACGACCTAAGGAAGGCCGTGTCTTCAACGCATCGTGTGTCGACGTTCCCACTTACCTTCGGCTGTCACTCGTGCTTCATTTATTTTTCCTTGCCTTATCGACTATACATAAACAAACCGCGGGGGTGAAACTACCGAGTCACCTGCAAAGTGGAAATGATCGCAAAAGGGGATGTAGAATAAGGAGGTGGAGACGGAATCGAAAACGAGCGCCACAAGCGGCGGAATTGAAAGCGGAGTTGGACTGGCCAACGGAAATAGTTTAAGTTCAACTCAGGCATTAGTTTGCTGAAGAAAGATCGGAGGAGCGGCGATGCAGGTCGCGAACATAAGGGGAGGGAGGCTCTTTCGCTGACGGTTCCTGCTCCCTCTGCATCGCGACTGGTTGCTGTTATCGATCAGCGGTCACTCTCTCCGACCCAACATCACCCAATTTCGCCTGTGCTCGCTGCTATGATCTTCATTTTCTGATGCTGCCACCTCTCGCCCCGCCAAGGAACGTATCGGACTTTCCGGAAAAGTTTCGAAATTTATTGTGAAACTGCTTCTGCAATCTGCAAAAACGAGCGGGAAGTAAGGTGTTGTGCTCAAAAAGCTCGCTGTCAGTTCATTTGGTTTCAGCAGAAAACTTTGCCAGTCTTAGTTTTGCAGAATTGTTGTGACTACGTCAAACGTTTCATAATGTTCAATTTCCACAACACCCCATGCTTTTCTCGAATGTTGCACGAGCGGGAAATAGGCTGTTGTGCTCAAAAAGCTCGCTGTCAGTTCATTTGGTTTCAGCAGAAAACTTTGCCAGTCTTAGTTTTGCAGAATTGTTGTGACTACGTCAAACGTTTCATAATGTTCAATTTCCACAAAATCCCACGCTTTTCTGGAGTGTTGCTTGAAACGATTTTCTCTTTCGCGTCCCCCGAAACATTTGGACTGTCTTCGCTGAAACGAACCAACATTACATTCTTGCGAACTCTGATCAGGAGGCGAAACAAATGAGGAGGCTAGCCGCCCCAGCGCCGCCAGCGAGAAGCGGAAAGCGACGCATCATCAGCGAAAATGGAAAGACGTCAGATGGAAACATTCGAATGGTAGCGAAAAAAAATAGTCAGACGGAAATGGTAGCGAAAAAAGGAAACGTCAGGATGGAACCGAGGCGGAGTCGGAAGTAACCGAAAGGAAGGCGGAGCTGGGCCGAGCAACGGAAGTTGCCCGAGCCCAACCCCCTCATTCGCGTTCTCAACGAAGACCAGGGAGCGGCCTGGTCTGGAAGCTGAGGGAGCTCTCTCTACAAGGAAATCGTCACCCTCACCTCGTCCGTAATCCTGTTCGACAATCTCGCGCGTTGAAGTCGTCACCCTCGTTTCATCTGTTTTTCGTCAGTAACTCCACGTCGAGTATTCTGTTGCATTCTGATATTGGTTGTGAAAACTGCAAGTGCTCCACCTGCCAGGATCTACGCCAACCACAAATTGATGAACGTAAGTGGCTTGAATATTACTCCTTGTTTCAGTTACCATCCCAAGACTTTGTTCAGTACAGCCGCCGTTATAGTTCGAACACACTATTGGATGAAATCGGCTACTTCAAACCGCTTCCTCCGACCATTCTCGATTTCTAGTACTTCTGCCATCCGGACAACGACTTCTGCCGTATGGTCAACTACTCCTACAACAAAAATAGCGGCTATAGCGATCACCCATCTCTGATCACCCCCACAGCTACTCCACAAGAACAACGTTGGCAACGGCAGTAGCGAGCATCCTCTGCAACTGACACTTCTTTCCTTTCTCTGTACGCCACAGGACGATCGAACGAATTACTGAATCCAGTGTTCTTGATTCACTGATCGTAACAAGAGTAGCAACAAAGCTCATTCGCTACAGTAATCGGTTTAAGTGCGCGCAGATATTGGTCGGCCGATGAACTTCTGTTTAAAAAATTATTTGTTGCATTGTTTTCTCCAAGGTAAAGGCACAGTCTCGAGTAGTTTATTAGAATGCCTTAACAAGACTCGCTAATTACAAGTTGAACTGTATCAACATTAAGAAAGTTCACAGACATCTAAACATTACGATACAACAGGTCATAGGAAAAGAACAACGAACGGAAAAGACTAACTGAAAAGACAACAACTGCAGTTGATCTCCAAATGAACCCATTACAGAATAAAAAAGTTAAAGATGGAAACAACAGCTTCAAGCCGCTTCGCTGACGCATCCCCGACCGGCCGAGTGGAGAGTGTAAAGCCGCTCGTGAATATGAGAAGCTGTTCATTTCAGCTTCAATAACATGCGTTTTGAATGTGATCTCCTAGATAGTAGCGCGCCTATGGCGATGGGAGATACAGGAACAGGATGAAGACGATGAAACTGTTTAGTGGAATTGGACTGGCTTTTTTTATAACGACGGTACGTATGGACATCAGAATCGAGACAGTATCGACACATTTGATTGTCATTAGAAATGCGGTGATATATCCCGCCATTTATTTGACATTTAGATTTGCGGAACAGCAACAACGACATCGAAGGTGATTCAAACGAATGTTCGCGATCGCGACACTCCGAGGGGACCCAAGAGTATCTTTCGCTTGCGATTTTTTCTATTTTGAAGGAGCATCACGTAACCGAAACACCTTCGGATGCCGAAATGGCGTATTATGACAGATTCGTATGCGAAAACTGCTACATAAGCGGTAGAAAATATGCTAAACCTAATGAAAACAAAGAGAATGTGCATATCAAATGTCTCTGTTTCCCTATTTCTGACTTCGACTACACTGCTACAAATATTCGAAAGTAGTTCGGTGTCCATGTGGTTTAAAGTTCCTTCAAGGTAGAAGCTAGTTTTTTCCTCCTGGACAAAAGGCGTTACGAGACGCTTCGAATCTTGCTTTGTCTTAAAGTGTAACCGTCTTATTTGTTTTATGGCTGGCCTCACATCTTAAGGTAAACTGCACCTGCTCACATTCCACATGCGTTCCTGCAGTTCCGAAGCTAGCCTTACATGACGCAATTACTAACGCTCCAGAGAGATGGAATACGGAGCTAGCCAATCGCAAGTGTTAACTTCAAGTGGTTCCATTCATGTGGAAGACCGCCTGTCACGATTCGCGATTTATCTCATAGCAACTCGCTGATTGCACTCGGCGGCAAAAGGATGCCAGCTGCGATTTGCGAAATCAGTCGTAGCGATTCGTTGGCTGTAAGTGCAAATAAGTGTTAACTTTAGGCCATTTCATTCATATGAGAGACCGGCGATTAATTGAATAGTGTGTCGTGCAGTTTCCTTTCCAGTAATTCTTATATTAATGATGGCTTCAAAAAGATGTTTCCATGCTGGGCAAGAAAATGCTTTATAAACTTTCTGTGTTGCGGGTCTCGCATATGTTCCACAAAACAAACACGCTGAATCGCAAAGGAAACAACCACAGGCGACGTAACCGCAGCTTTCCGTGCAGTGTCTCGCGCTGAAGTGCACAGTGCACTTAGCACAGTGCGCCCGTTGCGAAAACGTTCCCACAACAACGTCGCAAGAACTCAAAAATTCCTCCGACGTTGTTCGCAGTGTCGGTGGCTGTTTTGAGATCGGCTACCACTGGGACCGAAGTCCACTGTCGCTGGATCTGCATATAAGCAGCTTCAGCTGACTAGTGGACATCGCGAAAAGAGAACGACTGCTTCCCCAACTTCGTCTCGTCGAAATCAGGCTCGTCTTAGTCCCGAATTTCACCTAAACCGGCCTCCTCTTATTCCCCAACTTCGTTAAAACCAGCCTCATCTTGTTCCGCGAATCCTGCGTGTTCATTTCCATCTGCCACCGTACGCATTAGTACAAAAAGAACAAAGGAAACCAAGGACTACATAAAAAAGCCAAGCAACAATTCCAGCAAACAAAGGGAGGTGGGGGGATGGGGCACCATCTAGTTCTGAAAGGAAGCACCTCAACCGCCTGGTATAGAGTGAAAAACATCGCATCACGTTTCTATACAGCGGTCCGCTTCTGCCGAATAGTCCTATTCCAGTGACGCAAACTTATGAATTAAAGGGAATAAAAGACCTTTTCTTCTTTCATTATCATTGCCTTATAAAGTTTAGTACGTAGCGTTTGTCCCATAAATTTTATTGACTTAATATTATTCCAAAAGAGCACTGTCGTTCAAAAAATTCCGAAAGGGAACTGGGTTAATTGGTCACCCATCCCTTCGTGTAATCGAACGCCGATACACCCTTCCGGATCTCTACATACAACTCTCTTCCTACATTCCAGCCCCCACCCCCGAACACATAACACAAACACGCAAAAAATACGGATAACGAAGAACAAGAAAACGATAAGAAAGATGAACGTAATCAGCTAAAATTGAACAAGTGCTCGCACTACGGAAGGTTTAACCACTGTTGCACGAATAATCGGTGAAGTCGACACACACTTCCCAACTGTCGAAAGCTCATGATAAAACTGACGTGTGAAGCATTCTTTATAGCTTAAATACCTATCTGGGTACGGTAACACCCAATAGAAGATTTCCTTGCCTTTTTTTGACATCACCAGATCCATTTACTTTGTTAGCCTAATCTTTCTCAAGGCAATGGCTGGAGCAATTCCTGCGTAAGCTTTCTCATACACTTTTATTCATCAAATCCCAGATGGTCCCAGTGTATTCAATGTTCCTTTTTTGCTGACACGAGCCCTGCCCTGGGAACTGAATCACACCTTGCACTTTCTGTTGTCGTAATTAGCGTGAATTCGTGCACTATTCATTTTTAAATTTCTTCGTGTAAAGTAAAACAGCTCTTTTCTCGTTTCGCGACGATAGTCGCCACACCTATCTAGAACGCTAACTGTAGCAACAAGCAAATGAAAGTCGAAAGGGGCCGTGGCACAGCTCTGCACGGGCCCAGCGTCCTTTAGTCCAACCTCGACAGACAGTGGCTGAGAAAGGCATTTCGCCGCTCTGAGGCGGTTACGAAAGATTTGATGAAATAGTCGCTGGCCTGGCCCACTGCCCATTAGTGCCAAGTGTCCGTGCTGAACCAGAGCTCCTTTCGCACCATTTCGACTTCGCGACACTGTCTCCTCTTTCCTCGTTTTCCCGTAGGGAATCTTCTGGCACATGATGAGAAACGACGACATCATTTCCCATAAATATCAGCTCGCGTACTTTCCAGTGTGGGACTCGCTGATGCCGCTGCTTAACACGAACGAAGCTGGACTGAATAGTGTCGACGAAAATCTCGTTGCGAATTAATCTTGCTGGGTACACTTCGAGAGTTCTATAGCGTGTACTGTGAGGAAAGGCGTTGTAATTCCCGACTGTAGTTTCGTGTTCAGTGTACCGTCGGATCGGTCGCACAATGCATTCTCTGGTTCGTGTTAAAGCTGTAAGCGGGCATGTGCCATCCAAGAACGTGATTGTACCTTCTTAGAGAACATAGTTCCTAGTGGTTTCGCAGCGGTACCAAAAAATCCGGACGAGAACGAAGTCGCATGATTGCTGGCCCATCTGGACAAATTACCAGTCTGGAATAAAACGTCGTTGCGGTAACGTTTGTGGTCGTATAGAGCGGTTTGTCACTCGTAAGCTCCAACGCATGGATGCCAAGGT
>JPKZ01002454.1:0-15782 GCA_000803305.1 Toxocara canis
GGGTGGAGCTAGGAAGTGGAGGTGATGAGGTTTTCCGAGTGTTTGAGTTGATGGTTGGGGACTAAACGTCGCACTGATAGTTCGTTATGTTGTGCGTGTTGTGTACATGGAGTTGTGTTGTCTGAGCGGTAACGCGTGCTTGGAAAGCAAGAATTGTTTGGGTCGAGGCCCGTCGGGAAAGGATGCGACCGTTGGCGTGCAACGATTTCGGTCATAAGCAAAGCCATTTGAGTTGCCATGCAACGGCATAATATCTATGAGGAATAGTGTGCATGCCTTCAGTCTCTTTTCTTCCTCTCCCTTCTGTCCCCCCCCCCCCCCCCCCCCCCCCCCCCCCCCCCCCCCCCCCCCCCCCCCCCCCCCCCCTCCCCCCCTCTCTCCCTCCCTCTCTCTTTAACGCGAACAACCATTTTTGTTCGTTTACGGTATCCGGTGGAAATCATTGTGGGACCGATTTTGAAAGCTCGTGATCATTCCAGTCTCCCCTCCCCGCTCGTCAAACCCATGACGGGAAGGAAATTCGACTCTGTAATAATCGAGCAGTGGGGCTCAGTGATTAGGATTTTAACGCGAACAACCATTTTTGTTCGTTTACGGTATCCGGTGGAAATCATTGTGGGACCGATTTTGAAAGCTCGTGATCATTCCAGTCTCCCCTCCCCGCTCGTCAAACCCATGACGGGAAGGAAATTCGACTCTGTAATAATCGAGCAGTGGGGCTCAGTGATTAGGATTTTAACGCGAACAACCATTTTTGTTCGTTTACGGTATCCGGTGGAAATCATTGTGGGACCGATTTTGAAAGCTCGTGATCATTCCAGTCTCCCCTCCCCGCTCGTCAAACCCATGACGGGAAGGAAATTCGACTCTGTAATAATCGAGCAGTGGGGCTCAGTGATTAGGATTTTAACGCGAACAACCATTTTTGTTCGTTTACGGTATCCGGTGGAAATCATTGTGGGACCGATTTTGAAAGCTCGTGATCATTCCAGTCTCCCCTCCCCGCTCGTCAAACCCATGACGGGAAGGAAATTCGACTCTGTAATAATCGAGCAGTGGGGCTCAGTGATTAGGATTTTAACGCGAACAACCATTTTTGTTCGTTTACGGTATCCGGTGGAAATCATTGTGGGACCGATTTTGAAAGCTCGTGATCATTCCAGTCTCCCCTCCCCGCTCGTCAAACCCATGACGGGAAGGAAATTCGACTCTGTAATAATCGAGCAGTGGGGCTCAGTGATTAGGATTTTAACGCGAACAACCATTTTTGTTCGTTTACGGTATCCGGTGGAAATCATTGTGGGACCGATTTTGAAAGCTCGTGATCATTCCAGTCTCCCCTCCCCGCTCGTCAAACCCATGACGGGAAGGAAATTCGACTCTGTAATAATCGAGCAGTGGGGCTCAGTGATTAGGATTTTAACGCGAACAACCATTTTTGTTCGTTTACGGTATCCGGTGGAAATCATTGTGGGACCGATTTTGAAAGCTCGTGATCATTCCAGTCTCCCCTCCCCGCTCGTCAAACCCATGACGGGAAGGAAATTCGACTCTGTAATAATCGAGCAGTGGGGCTCAGTGATTAGGATTTTAACGCGAACAACCATTTTTGTTCGTTTACGGTATCCGGTGGAAATCATTGTGGGACCGATTTTGAAAGCTCGTGATCATTCCAGTCTCCCCTCCCCGCTCGTCAAACCCATGACGGGAAGGAAATTCGACTCTGTAATAATCGAGCAGTGGGGCTCAGTGATTAGGATTTTAACGCGAACAACCATTTTTGTTCGTTTACGGTATCCGGTGGAAATCATTGTGGGACCGATTTTGAAAGCTCGTGATCATTCCAGTCTCCCCTCCCCGCTCGTCAAACCCATGACGGGAAGGAAATTCGACTCTGTAATAATCGAGCAGTGGGGCTCAGTGATTAGGATTTTAACGCGAACAACCATTTTTGTTCGTTTACGGTATCCGGTGGAAATCATTGTGGGACCGATTTTGAAAGCTCGTGATCATTCCAGTCTCCCCTCCCCGCTCGTCAAACCCATGACGGGAAGGAAATTCGACTCTGTAATAATCGAGCAGTGGGGCTCAGTGATTAGGATTTTAACGCGAACAACCATTTTTGTTCGTTTACGGTATCCGGTGGAAATCATTGTGGGACCGATTTTGAAAGCTCGTGATCATTCCAGTCTCCCCTCCCCGCTCGTCAAACCCATGACGGGAAGGAAATTCGACTCTGTAATAATCGAGCAGTGGGGCTCAGTGATTAGGATTTTAACGCGAACAACCATTTTTGTTCGTTTACGGTATCCGGTGGAAATCATTGTGGGACCGATTTTGAAAGCTCGTGATCATTCCAGTCTCCCCTCCCCGCTCGTCAAACCCATGACGGGAAGGAAATTCGACTCTGTAATAATCGAGCAGTGGGGCTCAGTGATTAGGATTTTAACGCGAACAACCATTTTTGTTCGTTTACGGTATCCGGTGGAAATCATTGTGGGACCGATTTTGAAAGCTCGTGATCATTCCAGTCTCCCCTCCCCGCTCGTCAAACCCATGACGGGAAGGAAATTCGACTCTGTAATAATCGAGCAGTGGGGCTCAGTGATTAGGATTTTAACGCGAACAACCATTTTTGTTCGTTTACGGTATCCGGTGGAAATCATTGTGGGACCGATTTTGAAAGCTCGTGATCATTCCAGTCTCCCCTCCCCGCTCGTCAAACCCATGACGGGAAGGAAATTCGACTCTGTAATAATCGAGCAGTGGGGCTCAGTGATTAGGATTTTAACGCGAACAACCATTTTTGTTCGTTTACGGTATCCGGTGGAAATCATTGTGGGACCGATTTTGAAAGCTCGTGATCATTCCAGTCTCCCCTCCCCGCTCGTCAAACCCATGACGGGAAGGAAATTCGACTCTGTAATAATCGAGCAGTGGGGCTCAGTGATTAGGATTTTAACGCGAACAACCATTTTTGTTCGTTTACGGTATCCGGTGGAAATCATTGTGGGACCGATTTTGAAAGCTCGTGATCATTCCAGTCTCCCCTCCCCGCTCGTCAAACCCATGACGGGAAGGAAATTCGACTCTGTAATAATCGAGCAGTGGGGCTCAGTGATTAGGATTTTAACGCGAACAACCATTTTTGTTCGTTTACGGTATCCGGTGGAAATCATTGTGGGACCGATTTTGAAAGCTCGTGATCATTCCAGTCTCCCCTCCCCGCTCGTCAAACCCATGACGGGAAGGAAATTCGACTCTGTAATAATCGAGCAGTGGGGCTCAGTGATTAGGATTTTAACGCGAACAACCATTTTTGTTCGTTTACGGTATCCGGTGGAAATCATTGTGGGACCGATTTTGAAAGCTCGTGATCATTCCAGTCTCCCCTCCCCGCTCGTCAAACCCATGACGGGAAGGAAATTCGACTCTGTAATAATCGAGCAGTGGGGCTCAGTGATTAGGATTTTAACGCGAACAACCATTTTTGTTCGTTTACGGTATCCGGTGGAAATCATTGTGGGACCGATTTTGAAAGCTCGTGATCATTCCAGTCTCCCCTCCCCGCTCGTCAAACCCATGACGGGAAGGAAATTCGACTCTGTAATAATCGAGCAGTGGGGCTCAGTGATTAGGATTTTAACGCGAACAACCATTTTTGTTCGTTTACGGTATCCGGTGGAAATCATTGTGGGACCGATTTTGAAAGCTCGTGATCATTCCAGTCTCCCCTCCCCGCTCGTCAAACCCATGACGGGAAGGAAATTCGACTCTGTAATAATCGAGCAGTGGGGCTCAGTGATTAGGATTTTAACGCGAACAACCATTTTTGTTCGTTTACGGTATCCGGTGGAAATCATTGTGGGACCGATTTTGAAAGCTCGTGATCATTCCAGTCTCCCCTCCCCGCTCGTCAAACCCATGACGGGAAGGAAATTCGACTCTGTAATAATCGAGCAGTGGGGCTCAGTGATTAGGATTTTAACGCGAACAACCATTTTTGTTCGTTTACGGTATCCGGTGGAAATCATTGTGGGACCGATTTTGAAAGCTCGTGATCATTCCAGTCTCCCCTCCCCGCTCGTCAAACCCATGACGGGAAGGAAATTCGACTCTGTAATAATCGAGCAGTGGGGCTCAGTGATTAGGATTTTAACGCGAACAACCATTTTTGTTCGTTTACGGTATCCGGTGGAAATCATTGTGGGACCGATTTTGAAAGCTCGTGATCATTCCAGTCTCCCCTCCCCGCTCGTCAAACCCATGACGGGAAGGAAATTCGACTCTGTAATAATCGAGCAGTGGGGCTCAGTGATTAGGATTTTAACGCGAACAACCATTTTTGTTCGTTTACGGTATCCGGTGGAAATCATTGTGGGACCGATTTTGAAAGCTCGTGATCATTCCAGTCTCCCCTCCCCGCTCGTCAAACCCATGACGGGAAGGAAATTCGACTCTGTAATAATCGAGCAGTGGGGCTCAGTGATTAGGATTTTAACGCGAACAACCATTTTTGTTCGTTTACGGTATCCGGTGGAAATCATTGTGGGACCGATTTTGAAAGCTCGTGATCATTCCAGTCTCCCCTCCCCGCTCGTCAAACCCATGACGGGAAGGAAATTCGACTCTGTAATAATCGAGCAGTGGGGCTCAGTGATTAGGATTTTAACGCGAACAACCATTTTTGTTCGTTTACGGTATCCGGTGGAAATCATTGTGGGACCGATTTTGAAAGCTCGTGATCATTCCAGTCTCCCCTCCCCGCTCGTCAAACCCATGACGGGAAGGAAATTCGACTCTGTAATAATCGAGCAGTGGGGCTCAGTGATTAGGATTTTAACGCGAACAACCATTTTTGTTCGTTTACGGTATCCGGTGGAAATCATTGTGGGACCGATTTTGAAAGCTCGTGATCATTCCAGTCTCCCCTCCCCGCTCGTCAAACCCATGACGGGAAGGAAATTCGACTCTGTAATAATCGAGCAGTGGGGCTCAGTGATTAGGATTTTAACGCGAACAACCATTTTTGTTCGTTTACGGTATCCGGTGGAAATCATTGTGGGACCGATTTTGAAAGCTCGTGATCATTCCAGTCTCCCCTCCCCGCTCGTCAAACCCATGACGGGAAGGAAATTCGACTCTGTAATAATCGAGCAGTGGGGCTCAGTGATTAGGATTTTAACGCGAACAACCATTTTTGTTCGTTTACGGTATCCGGTGGAAATCATTGTGGGACCGATTTTGAAAGCTCGTGATCATTCCAGTCTCCCCTCCCCGCTCGTCAAACCCATGACGGGAAGGAAATTCGACTCTGTAATAATCGAGCAGTGGGGCTCAGTGATTAGGATTTTAACGCGAACAACCATTTTTGTTCGTTTACGGTATCCGGTGGAAATCATTGTGGGACCGATTTTGAAAGCTCGTGATCATTCCAGTCTCCCCTCCCCGCTCGTCAAACCCATGACGGGAAGGAAATTCGACTCTGTAATAATCGAGCAGTGGGGCTCAGTGATTAGGATTTTAACGCGAACAACCATTTTTGTTCGTTTACGGTATCCGGTGGAAATCATTGTGGGACCGATTTTGAAAGCTCGTGATCATTCCAGTCTCCCCTCCCCGCTCGTCAAACCCATGACGGGAAGGAAATTCGACTCTGTAATAATCGAGCAGTGGGGCTCAGTGATTAGGATTTTAACGCGAACAACCATTTTTGTTCGTTTACGGTATCCGGTGGAAATCATTGTGGGACCGATTTTGAAAGCTCGTGATCATTCCAGTCTCCCCTCCCCGCTCGTCAAACCCATGACGGGAAGGAAATTCGACTCTGTAATAATCGAGCAGTGGGGCTCAGTGATTAGGATTTTAACGCGAACAACCATTTTTGTTCGTTTACGGTATCCGGTGGAAATCATTGTGGGACCGATTTTGAAAGCTCGTGATCATTCCAGTCTCCCCTCCCCGCTCGTCAAACCCATGACGGGAAGGAAATTCGACTCTGTAATAATCGAGCAGTGGGGCTCAGTGATTAGGATTTTAACGCGAACAACCATTTTTGTTCGTTTACGGTATCCGGTGGAAATCATTGTGGGACCGATTTTGAAAGCTCGTGATCATTCCAGTCTCCCCTCCCCGCTCGTCAAACCCATGACGGGAAGGAAATTCGACTCTGTAATAATCGAGCAGTGGGGCTCAGTGATTAGGATTTTAACGCGAACAACCATTTTTGTTCGTTTACGGTATCCGGTGGAAATCATTGTGGGACCGATTTTGAAAGCTCGTGATCATTCCAGTCTCCCCTCCCCGCTCGTCAAACCCATGACGGGAAGGAAATTCGACTCTGTAATAATCGAGCAGTGGGGCTCAGTGATTAGGATTTTAACGCGAACAACCATTTTTGTTCGTTTACGGTATCCGGTGGAAATCATTGTGGGACCGATTTTGAAAGCTCGTGATCATTCCAGTCTCCCCTCCCCGCTCGTCAAACGTTGGATATGAAACAGTTCTAGCCGCACAATCGTCACTTTATTATCGTTTAAAGCCGTATTTTCATTCGATTCCGTCTTTAATGAAAATGAAGAAAAATAATACGAGATGGAAGGGGTAGAGAAGGGGGGAGCGAGAACATTTGAGTAAATTTAGAGGTTTTTGCGCATGTTTTTTTTTCGTCTCTCCTACTTAGGGATCTCAGTGACATTTATCAGCTTTATATTTGCAGTTTGATTCCATTAAAGTACTATTGAGTGCAGAACGACGATTGGATATGATGTCACGATGTTATCATTTTTGGTATGCTTACTACAAATGTGCACTAGTTGTCGAGAGCATCTCGCGTGTACTGATCACATTGGCCACGGTTGATGAGCAGTGCAAAGCGGTCGGTTGTTTCCTTTTTTCATATCATTTCATTTATTTGGCATATTTATTTTTATCTACCTTTATTTATCTGAGGTATCTGTTTATTCGTTTAAAGAATTCTTATTTATTCATTCATTCATATAATTTGTTGCTGTTCGGCGAAATATATTTGGCAAAAAACGCGTCCTAATAAGGTGTGGAGAAGTTTACAGGTATTAAAGTAACATCTTAACTGCGCACGTTATTCACTGATTGAGCATTTGTTGTGCTTTATGCACGAGTTAACAGCGGGTGATATTTGATTCCATACAGGCACTGTCGGAAATAGAATTTTTGGTTTTGGAAAAAGGGATGGAGAAATTTCGAAATCATTGGGATGGCGAATCCCATAGTAAACATTACGCCACTTTTTTTACGTAAGTGACATTACATAGGTGCCCAAAGAGTCCGCAAATGGTTGTGAAATTTTTACAAGTCCTGTTCAGACGTAGATGAAATTTCATCATCGACGTCCACGGCAAATCGAAAACGTGAGACGCATACCGTATGTGTAAGGCTAGAATAGCCGACCGTAGATGTGGTCGGCTATTCTAGCCTACATAATGCATTCAGTATTTTTACGTTTTACACAAAAGTATTATCCATTATCGAAAGCGATTACGTGAAATACGGTAGTTTCTTAGCTCCAGTTTTGTGGTTTTAAACTGGGGCATTTGGACGTCGTTGCAGCACCGGTTATGCTTCAGTGACATTCATTGTAACCACTGTATTTTTTGCAGTACCCGAAAGCGTCATTCTATATAAAGGAGTTGAAGAAGCGGTACGCTAGCTTGCCAAATATGGATGTACGAGTTCGGTGCTTAGATGAGGTGGAGGCTGCCTATACGCTGAAATGACCTCATACGTTTATAGAAACATCACCTGTTGTACAGTCTTCATACTTGTATAGAGACCTCACGTGTTGTACAGTCCAATACCTGCGTATTGTTAATGTCCATAACATAACGGTCTTAATGTTTTGATATTTGCATCGTCACATGTAGCACAGATGAAATGAAGTGCAAAAGTGAATTTCGGGAAAGGAGAGACGAATTGCTTTATATTTCTCCAAAATAGGTCCAAAGTTGAAAGGAAGTTGTCCAAGGTTTTTGTCTGAGTCCAGTGACTTATTCTGTCTTTTTTTATGCAGTTTAACAACTAGCGACCGTTGTGATCAGTTGAGCGACGTGTTTCTTGACCTTGATTCATTTATTTTTTAGCGTATTTGTTGTGTATCGTTTGCAGCTTTATGAGGTGCGCGCGCTTGATGAGGACAGTATTGTTTTCGCCAGATATGTTCTTTATTTTTATTCGTTTGTGTCATATGCTTCATGGATAAAACTGCGTTTGAAATGAGGAAGATTGAAACGACTGCGATGAGTGTTTCCAAGTTTCTTTAGGAGGAATTGGTGAATGGGGAAGACGGGAGGAGGACGTGATAAAGGAATGCTTATGATGTGAGCAAGTTTAAAGATGTGAAAGAACAAAAAGGGTGATCGGTCACTTTAGTACAAGGCTAGCATGAGCGGTATAACCGTGGCTGATAAGGTATTGGGAACGTAGCAGTTGAAGGATAAACTGGTTTAGAGTAGCGGGAGTCGAGATTCAAAGAGGCGGGTTGAGGCAGTCAAGATCACTGAATAGTACTGGACGGAAGTTGATGTGGTCGTTGCTAGTCGACGAGTACACAAATTGGGTTTTTTCATCGAAACGGCTACTGAAAATCGATCGTATTTGCATACAGCAGTGTTTCTGTCTAAGGTTATATAGATGTATGTTGCTTTCGTTTATATTTCTTCAGTTTACTGTCTTGTTTAGTCGTTGATTTGTTGGCCGTTTTGCTACGTTTCAATCCCAATCCCTTAACCTGGATGTGCAAAAGTCACGGACCTGAGGATTAGCACGCAGATTTCAGGCGGACGACTTTAAAATTTTGAGGAGCGAGAAAATTGTGATGGAAATTAACTTCTGCACCTTTGTGCAGAACTTCCTACTCGACAGTGGTATCAAAATTTCACTGATCATTTCCTACTTTGTACTTGTAATTCTTTTGTCGGCAGCTGCAAATATTTGGTGCATAAAAGTTCAACGCCTCAAGCCTGTGAAATTTTTGTGACGGAGTTTCTCCTTGTTTTTAAAGGAGAAACTAAGAAGGAAGCACAACTTCAGTAGCGCGATGGTAGCGTTATACAGATGATAATAGAAATGGACACGTGCATATTCTAAATTCCGCAGAATTGGAAGGAGGGGACAATACCAAAAAAAAAAAACCTTTTTCTCATCGAATATTCGTCGTACTTTCTTCTAATTCGAGTTGCTTAGTGCTTAGTTCCTTTTTTAATTTCTGCTTAGTTCGTTTTTAGTTCCCTTTCGTTTCTGCTGCTTAGTTTTTTTTTATTCGAGCAAACGCATTTTGCCTGTCCACGCATTTTGTGGATTGGGTGGAACATCTATGGAGGAAATTTGTACATCAGGATGATTTCTACCATAAGAAACGTTGTTCACTAGCACCTAAATAACGCTATTACACCGGCGAATCAAGCCGTAACCAATAACGGTTTCACTTATTAGTCATGATTGCTGTGATTTCAGAACGTCAGCCACGCGCTAGTTCCGTTTGGTGGCCAGTGGGGCGGCAGTATTTTGCAGTCGTAAAGCTGTGCCGAATGCGATGGAACGTAGGTTTTTCTACCCATAGAGTTGGTCAGTACAGGTATGTAGGTTTTTGTATGGAAGTGTTTCTCATCATCGAGTATTTGCATAACCCAGAGCATTTGCATCGTTTTTTTCGCACCTGACGCCGTTTTCTCCTCACATCTTTTTTTAACTAGAGCACGGATTGGCTTCAGCTCATTCATGGTAAAACCAATTGAGTTCCTCGTCAAATCAACGACCAAAAATTGACCATTAATTTTTGGTTGATCGAATGGTTGATTGTACACCAATGGTAATTTCTCACCGACCGAGTGGATTAGTACGTTGTTGTCCGGCGTCTATTGCAGCCTAAAATCAGCAACACCGTTGAGTATGTCTTACAAGAGGAAAGTCCATGAGCTCTTTCATGAAAAGAGTCCTTGATTCAGTTTTTTTTTCCGCTGAAAGTGAAAGTGGGGACTCGAGCGAAAAAAGTGCCTGTTTTAAAAAAGACCGAAAGAGTGCATTTGTGAGCATTGGAAGAGTGGTTGACTATACGTGCGAGCGTACTTGTGTGTGCTGACATTCTAGGTTTTGTGCATGTTTTAGTAGCTTAGTATGGAGAGGGAAGGGGAGAGGGGCGGGATTGAGGTGGGACCGTCGGTATGAATTTGACCTAGAGCTGACTGATCCCTTAATGGGCTGAAGGTGCTCGGCTCGTGGCCGTTGATGCGATCTTGGCGGTACACGTAGGAACAATGAGATTTTTGGCGCCTTGTTTGGTTGCTCTTGACGCGAAATGATCAACTTTTTTCACGCAAAAATTGATCGCTGCATCGCTTGTTTCATTCAGTCGATGTTTTGTCTTCGTTGTGGTGCGGCCGTATGGTGCATAATGGTATGGGCAGGATTTTTGTTAATTTAGATAGGGAGATGACTGCGGTGGACGTTTGTGTAAGCAGTGGGAGTGTCTGCGTGATAAAGATTATATTTGGACTGAATATACAGATAGCTCGCCTCAAAGGTTTTGCAATACGGTCAGCGAATAAAAGAGCGAGCTTACTTGGGTAGTCATCCGATTGTAATCTTTTTTTTTCGGATGACTCGCTCGCGGACACTTGTGGAATTTCCTTTGTTTTGTCGCAACGAAAAATGTTCGGCGCATTGAGGTATGAATGATCTGGTTGTATTTACTGCATAAAATCGGAACGTTTCCTGATCGTTGCGGTGTTCCTCCTCATAAAATATCTTCCGTAAGAAAGGTGAACTTGCACCTGAATTTAAGCAGCAGGAATTTTGCTAAACTCCACAGGTTTGAAATGAGCTTTTGATCGTTTTATAAATTCAAAAATCAATACCCAAGTTGAAGTTGGTTCTGTTTTTCGGGAGTATTTTTTCTGCTGACGGTGGTATTGCAATTCCATGTTTGTATTCTAACGGGTCGCCGCTGTTGGTCATTATTTCGTGTAGTCCTGTCAGTGTTCATACGGTCTTAGCAGGCGGCAAATTTCCAAACTGCTGCTTTCCCTGCTTATACTCATCTGCGTCACAGTAAATTCCGTCTTCCAAAATTTTCGATCCGGGCAAACTTCGTCGTTGTTAGAAGGCTAACGTCATCAAGGATTCAGTACAATGGCGTTGTCGAAGATTTCAAGAAGTAGAGGGACGACCTGCAGGCGAAAACCACCGCGACGCTTTGCTCAGGATTGCCGCATTTCTTTGCTGTCAGTTTTGAAGGCATTCGTTTGATTTTTTTTGGGGGGACGGGGAGTGGTGGTTCCAATTTTTTTCAAGTCTGCGATTATACAGGTATTGGAGAGTGGAGTGTAGGAGGTAGGTGGTATAGATGTTACTGTAGGTTGTATAGATGTTACTGCACTAGCTTTGTCAGTAGCGTTGAATCAGTTTCGAAGTACAGCGATACCAAGATGCTGGGGAAAAGATCGTATTGCTGTCTTTTACTACAGAGAGCTAAGTGCACATGTCACGTCTAGCTCCAATGTATTGCCCACCACTTTTATTATACAATTTGAAGAAAGAAAGAACGCATGTGAGAGCGTTACGAATAAAATATGTGCAACAGAAGTAAAGAATTTTTCACGGTTTGACATTGAACTTTTTTGGAATTGATTTTTATCCTTAAAAATGTTACTTTGAAATGTTTGACGTTAAAGTTGTCTTTTTAAATACAGCTAAGAATTCCAAACTGTTTAATGTAGTTTGTGCTTGTGTGACGTTTTTCGGTGAGTCTGCCCGTCTGGCGTTAAAATAAACGCCTGGCAAAGTGGTTTTAATGCGGTTGGCATCTGGGGATGCCGCCGTACTGATCGCTGCTTCTCATCGTGGGAGTTTTCTTGATCTGGAAAACAAACATCCTTTATTAGTAATTCTGATACCTCAATTTCGATATTTATGCGCACCTGGACAGATGTTAGACAGTCATCTCGCGTCGGAGCAAGACAAAAAGATTGTGTGGGTGGGGGGAATGAATTTGTCTGAGGTCCATGTTTTTCCTTTTTTGTTCCACGAGATGTTTGGAGCTACGGGATTTGAACCCCCCAATCCTGTTCCATTCTTTGGCCATGAAAGCTTTGTTATGGATGCTGCCGTGAATAAGTGCTTTAAATGATTTTTAATGTTAGAATCGCTAAAAGTTTTGCCTTTGTAGCCGGACTTACTTCAATTATCCAAAAAATTTCATTCCTTGCTTCTGGGCTGTGGGCCTCTTCCATTGTCGTCCAAAAATCCTGAAACATGAGGCTATCTGGTCTGGAAGATGTGAAACGGATGGTTGAAACACCACGCATGGAATGAGCATGATGAAATGGCTGTTTTATTGCAGGCTGTGAAGGTTAAGCGATGGTTGGAACACCCAGATGTGCTTTGTACGGGTTTCGGAATTTTGCGGTCGTCGAAGGGGCTTTATGGCGGCGTGGTCCTGCTGTTGATGGTTCCCGACTTGAACGTTATCGATGTATTTCGGATCCCCTCAAGTTTGGATTTTCGATGTTTCTCCACGTGTGATGGGGCGGGGATCACCTTCCCCCTTCTTTTTTTAATGACGTTCTTTATTTGCAAGCAGTTTATGGAATCGCGGTAGGCGGTTCGCGAGAGCGCATACGGTGCCAGCAAGCTGTTCGACACGCCTTCCCAGCTGTGAGCATTGCGTATTTTGGCCGGTGTGCTCGTGAGGCGTACAAACGTTTCATGCGTTTCATGAGGGAGAAATTTTACAAGTTGCAAGTTGTGATTTTCATCGAAAATGGGACGCTCTGCAAATTTTGATCATGCACAGTGCAGTTGCTCGATAAAGCTTCTGTCGCACTAGGCCATGCGTTGCCTCTTTTTCACTCAGGCTGGCAGCTTCTCATCTCTTTTTCTGTTTACGATTTTTCTTGTGGACGGAACTTATGTGACCCCCAAAATGGTTTTTAGGGAGACATGTGGGAGGGGGGGGGGGGGGGGGAGCAGCCTTTCGTTTAAGCGGAGGAATGGGCAATTTCTGTGGTGTTTCGGAGGGATGCTTGGAACATTAGGATTCGTCGCTGTGTCGTAATTACGATGCCATGATTGTTCGCATTCTCATATATGATAAACGGCAAACATGAGGTGTGCTGGCATGGACATTGGAAAAACTCTATGATCCGGTACCGTCTGCTAACGTAGGTTAAACATTTCGAAATTAAAAGAGAACGTTCAGTTGGTGCATTGTCAAATTTGACATTTGGCGTATTGTCGGCTGGCACGGTGTCAAATTAATGTGTCGTTGTTGGTGGTGCGCATTCTAGTTTTGGGAAGAACGTTTACATGGACGGGTGGAATGCACATCTCATTCGCTCAGGGGAGGGTCGATTGCAATCAGCAGGATACCGGCGGCACGGCTCTAGGATGACGCGCGTGCCATCCTCTGTATACAACAGCTGGTCGAAATCGCACATTTAACACTTGGAAGCTTGCCAGTTCGCGCAGTGCTGAGTTTAACAATTGGCGATGTGCCAGAGGCAGAGCCGAAACCAGACTGATGCTCCGCCCGCGAGCCAACGAGGTCGGTATCCCCGTGCGAACGCAACCTTCAGGAGGCGGGAGTACAAATCGCGACTCCCATCGCACGGCTTAGTCGATTGCAAATTTCTCATAGGTCGTCCGATGGTTTTGAGGATTTCCCACTTGAATGATATTTTTTGCGATGTTTTGAGGAGCTATTGGCTAGTGCTGCATCCTCGCAATCTGATATTGTTGGCTGGCACAGCTCTCGTTTTCGTTTCACTTCGAACATTTCGAGATGGGTTTCATTTCTAATGAATATTATTGTAGTGAGTGGGGTAAGTGATTATTTTATAGGACATGGGGGTAGTAAATGTTATTATAAGGCGCGGGGTTGGTAAATGTTATTATAAGGCGTGGAATTAGTGAGTGTCATTGTAAAATGTGAGCTTAATAGATTTCATTGTTTTCAATACGTTTGAAAATTTTCGTTTGTAATTTTTTAAAAGTAGGCGTATATTTACGAATACGCAAAATTAGTTCATTGGTGCGTTTTTGCTGTGAAGTGAGTCAGCTCTCAGCTCGATGCCAAATCGCTCGCTTTGTTCGCCCGAATTTATCTCAACTGTGTGCTAGAATGGAACCGTTTAGCGGAAGCGGCAATCACCATACAGAAAGCGTATAGGTCCTACAGAATCAGAAAGGTACAGGATTACATGTCGTGTTCTTTTTTTCTTTGCAGCCAATAAAGAGACCCAAATAGCGACTGTGGTGAGGGACTCGTTTCGAACGTTTGTGTGGACTGTTCGTTTCCAATAGTTTCGGTGAGGGCTGTGCATTTGGGTCTATCTTTTTTTTTCGATATTTTTTTTTTATCTTTTTTTAAAAGATTTCAGAAATAATGGTCCATGTTTTTATCGTTTTTTGGAAAATTCCTTTTGAATTCGTTTCGTCTTGAAGTTTTAGAGGTTTCAGTGGGATTGACATTTCCATTGCTTTCTGAGATTTAAGCTGGAAGGTGAAGATGTTGACTCGAGAAAAAAGTGATTGACTTGTGCGAATAGGTCCATTTTGTAGCCTGCTGATCTGTTGTCAGAATCGAGAAGGAAGATACGTACGTTAATGATGGGAAATACCACGGCAAAAATTGCGCAAGTTTCCTCTTTAGCCATTTCGTCCGGATGCAAATGAACGGTTGCACATTTCATTTACTAGGACTCGTCCAGCTTTTCAGCAATACGATAGTTCCGGCGCCTAAAAATCAAATATACATTATGCGTCAAGCTGGCAAGCTACAAAAGGATGTAGGGATTCTAACATTGAGGAATTCTAACATTCGAAAGGGATTTTTTCGTGCTTGGCATACTGCCGACGTTTGGCAATTTGCCTACTTTTAATTTGGCAAACTGCCTACTCTTGGCAATTTGCCTACTTTTAATTTGGCAAGTTGCCCACTTTAGTTTGGCAAACTGCCGACGCTTGGCAATTTGCCTACTTTTAATTTGGCAAGTTGCCCGATTTTGGCAAATTGCCCACTTTAGTTTGGCAAACTGCCGACGCCTGGCAATTTGCCTACTTTTAATTTGGCAAGTTGCCCGATTTTGGCAAATTGCCCACTTTAGTTTGGCAACACCAACGGCACAGCCTGTTTGCGGGCATACGAACACGTAAAAGGCCAACTTTCCGCACAACTCCATGTTGGCGATGGTCGACTGCTCTCGAGCCATTCCTACCAGAAATGTGCAACAGCGATCCCTACCACGGCCAGATTAGCAAGCTAGATATCGGTTCCCGGCTCTAGCAAATTGCCTGCTTTTATCTCGCGAACCGCCGCCGCTTGGCAACTGGCGAAGTCCCGCAAAGTGTTGGACCACTACTTCCTTATGTACGGAACACGACATTCGCGCAGATTTGAGCTTTTTCTTTGCACGAAAAATGAGGTTTACAAACAAAAGATAAAGGGCTGAGACCACACAGAAAACGGGGAGGTGGAGCATCTACGACCAGCAACCACCACGTCTAAGAAGCGCCCGGTTTTGAAAAACACCTATATGAACGTCTAGAACACCGCGCACTTGTCTAGAAATATGAGCTCTTTTCCTAGAACGAAATTATTACAGTTGCCGATGTCAACAGTTTTATTCTAGCGCATTTGAGACTGCGCCCTCTGCTTAAGCAAAATAACTTTTCTCAGCAAAATCATCTTGAGCGGATTTTTTCCCTCCAGAAATGTGAAGTATCGTACGCAAACCCCCCCCCCCCCCCCC
>JPKZ01002464.1:10262-26364 GCA_000803305.1 Toxocara canis
GACATAGACGGGAAAGCGAACGAGAAGAGAAAGAATGGAATAGAAAAATAAGGAGAGCTCATCCTCAATGCCTCTTCGAAACAATGGATTAGAAAATAAAATTTGCTTAGCCCGAATGCAAATATTGAGCGTGGAATATTGACCTTAGTGAGCGGGTGTGATCTTCTCATCTGCTTTTTCGTTCGTTCTTCTCGAAACATTCATCCATTACCGCTGATCGCGATAGCGCCACTCAGTCTGTCCATCATTTACTCGTTTCATTAAACGTTTAGATTCGTTCTATTGCCCGTATCGTTAGTGCCATTTAAATCAAATGCTATTGCATTGTCTCATTGATTTTATGTCGGTGTGATTGAACTGTGAAGAAAATGTGACTTCAGAGTGTGTACTGCAAGCAGTGCAGTCAAGTTTACTCCCTTTACCTCCCTCTTTCTGGTATAAAAATTCTATTAAAAGGTAATAGTTTGTACAGATGAAGAGCAGCAAATTGTACAAGACGACAAGCAGCAAAACAAGAACGGCTTAAATATTCGTTTGCGTACATTGGGTATCGTTCATATTACTTACTCATTCTATCTGTCAAATCCATTGATTAACGGCAGCTACCGTTCTAAAGAGCAAACGTTTTGCGTACCGTGTTCTCTCAGCTACCCCTTCCTACACCAACGCTGTCTCCCACTCCACTGACCACCACTATCCCGTATTTCGTCAATGCTGCGCTTACTGCTTCTCGAGGTACTCTTCATAACAAGTGCTGGTAACATTAAAATAGGGGACCGAACTTCAACTATCAAAACCGGAATCTCCTCCCTTGTTACCTTTCACAAAAAATCTGCGGACGTTCTTTTTAAAAATTTATGAAACTATCATGGAATGCGAATTAAATCATCATTCGACCGGTGAGTGGTAGACGATGCGACGTGGTACTTAGGAGGGTGTCTAGGTGACGAACACACTGATGCTCACATTAGTGACGATTTCGAAGCAATGTAAAAAGGTTTAGCAGTAGGGTATATAGTTGATTGGCCGCAGAGAGATGGTATCGCTGTGCGGTGCACAACGAGCGCATTGCAAACCATTGAGCATTTTCTACAGTTTAAAAATTTAATATATAAAATTGAAAGCAAGCAATATTTGCAGCACTATGATTCGGAAATTCAATTCACATTATATAGGTTGCAGCCAAGATGGATTTTTTTTGGCATTTTGGCTACCTAAGTTGTTTTTCATATTTTGATTGTTAGCGCAAGAAAGCAATCTTTTCTTGTTCATATATGATATGACGATGGCTTTACGTCGATATCATTATTCCGAATTGCACCCAAATTGGCACAGATTCTCTTACGAAGTTGAAGCCCTTATCCGATGCTTATACATGCAATGTACTCTCAGAAAATAGTGAGCTAGCACGTCTGCAACCACTTAGTCGTCGACTCTCTCAATCGCATATTCTTTGGACGTTCAGAATTCTCGTTCTTTTGTGCCTGTCATTTTATGTACAACGCTGGAACCAGTGCTCGTTTCCCTTAAAACCATATAGCTATAAACGATGCCCATTTTAAAGCAACATCTTCATACGACGTTTTAAAATGATGCGCGCATTTCTTTCTGGATAGTATAGTGGGATGTTAGGTTGAATTTGCTCTTAGCCAATAGCATTCAAATAGTACGTGCATATTATAAGCCGGATACTGAACGAATTATAGCACATTCGCGTTATGGCACTTCATTATATGGGCTTTTTTTGAAGAGAAAAAAAAAGGCGTAGTTCGAACTCAACCAACCAACAGCGATCGCTTCACAACTTTTATATGAATCCCTCATAGAGAACGCATACCATGTGCGTGTGCATTGGCTATCGTGTTGCGCACGATCGCTGTTTTGTTGCCGTGCTATAGTGTAAAAGTTGCTGCTGCTTTTATACGCATCTTTTTGGCGACACACGGCTAGTATGTGAGCGCGTGAACGTCAACGAAAACGATTTTAAAAAGATGTGTAGAGTGTGGTTGCCCCTTTCTTCGTTCCACTTCTAGGAAACAAAACGTTGTGCTCGCTTTAAAATTTCTTTTATAAATGAATGAATTGAAACATTTTCGTAATGTGCTCTCGTTATTCTCTAACCTCGACCCACTTTTAACACCTTACAAGCCGCTTCTTAGCTTCTCGATTAGCCACATCCAATTCAAACTATATTGTTTGTGATTTGTTTCAATTCCTCTTCGTTATTCTCTGCTTTTTCTTTCCTTTCATCTTCTTTGTAAACAAGAGTTGCTGTTGCTTATAAGGAACGATCAGTTAAGATTAAGCTGCCATCTGTTGAGGAAACAACTAATTAATTCCTCAAATATTTCCTTGTTGAATTCCCTATCCCGGTTTAATAATGCATAGTTTGGAATGAAGATGCAATCTGTGCGTTGTAGAGTAGCAATCGTCTTCGAAGTATATGATATGCACTATTTTATCATACCGTAATATTTATTTGTTTCCAATGTAGTGTTGTTGTGATTGATTTATAGTTTTCTCGATACGTACAGAATATCCACTTTAGTCGTCAACAGATCGTTGTGTAGTCCGGTCTTGAATATCATTAAATCATTTTATAGCACCACACATCTCTGCGAATCGCATCGATGGCTACGCTATCTACGTTATCGTTCTTTCATTGCTCGTTCGTTACAGATATTTCTCATTTTGCTATAATTTTTGGTGCAATCATTGGACGGTTATTATGAATACCATACCAAGTTGCACAAATCTTTGCACGATCTATATGCTTAGAAGATGTAACTTTTTTTTGGGGGGTGCTAATGAATTTAGGGAATATTTTTTTCTATCGTTGAGAAGTTTTGTCATTTTGTCGGGTCGACTTATCATGTCATTTTGAAACATGAAACTTTGAAACATCGACATGTTCTTATTCAAAAGATGCTTGCAAACTCATGAACAATATCTAATGGCGATTTTCAATCTTATAAATTCAGTGTCTTGAGCGCCGTGGCGAAAAATTTAAAAAATGATTGCATTGAGGCAACGAAGATTCTTATTCTATTTGATTTGTTTTCAGTTTTCCGTGATGAATGGAAGGAAAATGATCTGGATGACGAAAAACATAGATTATTTTCGTTTCAATACCTTGTATTTAACCAGGATTATTTTCGTCTCAAATTTTCCATTAGACGAGAATTATTTTCATTTTAAAATTTTCAACTAAACCTCTCTGTGAGTGTAGTGCACCTTGTGAATTGTTGTTGTTTGATGCATGTGCACATCAAAGACATCAAACGATTGTGTTTTGGGGAGTGATGCCTTTTCGTGTTCATAAGAAGTTAAGCTAACATACGTATATATATGTGTGTGTGTGTGAATGTATGTGTATGTCTGCCTGTTCTTCGTGTATTTTTTGTGTATGTATGTGATTTTATGAATGTACTTTGCAGTTCGCAGTGACAGTAGAGCAGTGTGCATGCGCGGTCAAGATTTCTATCTACGAGTTCGAATATTTTCCTTTATTAGATGAAAAATTTTGCGAAAAATTTGACTTCGTGCTTAGATTTTATCGTCCTCTTTTTTATTCGATGCAATGTCCTTTCCAATTTTTCAACGTTGTGATAATATGAGCGATATGCTTTGTTACGAGTTGTCATAATGTGAGCAACATTACTGGGACGACGTTGTTGTCTGCTTTTTGTCTCTCTGAATGGCAGATGAGTGCAAAAGATGTTCGACCAAATCGAATGCTGTTCATTATCATTGTTTGAATTGCTCACATTTCCTGGCTTTTAACGCTTATTCAAATGTTGCACGCATTTCCGATATAGTATGACATCCGTTTAGGGTGTTATGAATGAAGGCAAAGATCCACTTGACCAGTTTTCGAAATACCCATTCGAGAGCACAAAAGCTCGATTTATGAAGATAGTCTCGCTTCGTTTTCATTCTTTTCTTGAACTTCTTTTAGCCCCTGAATGATTCGCGCTTATATCGGTTCGATGTTGAGAGAATAAAGCGATTTGATTTGCGTCGATGGTTGAGGGTAATGAAGGTGATAGTAGAAGTATTGCAGTGATCTGGTGCATCTGCGGAGGGAGCGTCGAGTATTGGAGTGCAGCGTTGGAATGCGTACAGAGGTGGCCCGTGGTTGAGAGGTTATTTAGCACAGCGTGTCTGTTCGTCGCGGAACGCCGTGCCGACGGATCGTAAGCGTGGACATACGTTGGGCCCCTCCACAGGGGCGTTATGCCTAAGGTTGACCAACCGGCTGCTGGGCCGCACAACAATACCGGACGCTCTAAGCCTAAGCCCTCTAGTCTTATCATTAAACCGGAGTGCTTTCTTGTTTTGCTCGTGCTCGTCGCCTTTACGAGTATCTCAGTCTCACTATATCTGCGACGTTCTTCTTCGGCTAACGGCATCTCATCGTCGCACCAATCGGACACTCTCACGCTTAGAACTGCATACACAGGTCGTTGATTTCGCCTTGTTTACTATTATACTTGTCTTATTTGCATTGCTTATATCCATCCAAAAAGCCTCAACGCCATTTTATTGCCCTGGACCACTATGGTAGTTGAATGTGTATATTTAGTTTCTTATCTGCACAAGATTTTTGAGACATAATTTCACCTCACGAATATTTTCATTGGCAAAACTTTCTGCGTAGTATCTATGCATGCATTACGATCTTATGGGCAGGGGTTTAATTAATTAGGTAAGGGTTTAATTAGTTGACATATTTTAAGTGTTCGTAAATGGCCTTTAATAAGTTTCCAAGTCAGCACTGTCTTTATGTGTAGAGTACTCGTTATAACCCACATAAGCGTCAAGATTTCGCTCGTAGCAGCGCTCATCTCGTTATGATGGATTTTGAGGCTACTAATGCCTACGCAAAACACTTTGCATAGCCATCGGATTGCGTGGTTTAGTTGTGATAAACTGTCACATTGACGTGCCCGGTGCCAGTCGGGTGCAGTTCATTCTCGAAAAATTTTTATGCCCAATCCCTTAGCTGTCGCCATCCATCTCCATGAAAGTGGACGTCGACATAGCAGCTGCAAATACCTCTCAGTACATTACTTGCTATTGTAATTTCCGCGATTTTTGCCACTATCCCTTGTCGTGAAGCGTCTCCGAAAACTTTTCTGGTATGCATAAAGGAAATCTCGTTGATCTCTCTGCTTGCTATGGCAGCTAATGGACTGGATCTGCGTCGTTTTTTTGTTTCTTCTCCTTTTTTTTTTTAAAATTTTCAAGCATTCAGTAGCATTACATTAATTGCAGTTACCGCTTCAAAAACAGTAAAATGGACTCTTATTTTATTTTATGGAAGCATAAAAACCTAAAATGCCTATATCTTTCGCTTTCAGCTAAATTTTTGCCAACGGGTAGAAAAGAATGAGAGGGGAGGGTACGAGAAAGATGACTGAATCATTATCAGAACCTGCTTATGAATGAGATCGTACCCGTCTTCGTCTTTCACTCGCTCACCTCATGTAGGCTGTAGTGTTGTGAAATTCGTTGACGTTTTTATGAATTTATGAGGGAATCTGTTTGGTCGTCAAAATGCTGAAAGTGCGCTTTTCAAATTTTTTTTTCTTTTTGGTAAGGAAGTTTCTTCATGTTTCCTTAGAATTCCATTTTTTTTCTATGATCCACATCCATCAGACCATGTCACGACTACTGGCTATGATTCCCTCCCCGCTTCCCGGAACTATTAAATGCGCAGTTAACTAAGCATATATGTAAGTAATGAAAAATGTTGTCCGGAAGTTGCCGACCAAAAAGCAATGCGATCGAAGGGTCAATGCTGTATCGCTGTTACGTTTGTACAGGTTCAGGTGCGGTTTGTGGTGATCAATCTTCCTAGATGAAAGCGCTGCGCGTTCGCAATACTTCGAGAATTTGATCGCTTCATAAAAACGCGTCATCAAAGTACTCTGTTCAGAATTATCATCTTTTCATACGCCAATGAATCCTCTAGCGTCCATCCTGAATGGTCAAAAATCGCTTCCGAATCCAATCTGAATCGTTAGTCATTTCTTTAAAGTTCCACTCTAATCACATGTTTTCTGCGGTCATTCATGCCTTTTTGCCACCTTCAGTCCTTTCAGTCCTCTTCGTTACATGTTCCACATTGTTGTCACCTTTTTGTGCAAATATTTTGTGCATTTTTGTCATCCTGTTGTCGCCAACTTCATTAAATGGAATAGAATGAAATGAGCTCTTAAAGTATTCATCGAGTAATATGTAAATCCGTCTTCGCAGAGCATTTCGCAAATTATTGTCGCTTTGCCGACTACAATGACCTTCACAGTGACCATTCACAACGTCGTAATCTTTGCACGCCATACAGTGCAGCACGTATAGTACTATCGTCGTAGCGAACGCCTCATAGCTAGCCGTAGTCGTTTTTGCAAAAGAGAGAAAAAATTCTTTGAAACTCATCTTCCTTACAAAAAAAAAACCACTTGAATGATTGGAGAGAATCAGTAAAATAAAAAACCAGTCCAAACGCTGGGCGCGTTTAGTCAACGGTGTTAATTAATTACTGAATTCCTACAAATTTATTATAGAGAGGTGATCATCGCTAAATGATCTATGTCGATCGTTCTTCTGAGTTTCCATGCAAGCCATCCATCTCCATGAAAGTGGACGTCGACATAGCAGCTGCAAATACCTCTCAGTACATTACTTGCTATTGTAATTTCCGCGATTTTTGCCACTATCCCTTGTCGTGAAGCGTCTCCGAAAACTTTTCTGGTATGCATAAAGGAAATCTCGTTGATCTCTCTGCTTGCTATGGCAGCTAATGGACTGGATCTGCGTCGTTTTTTTGTTTCTTCTCCTTTTTTTTTTTAAAATTTTCAAGCATTCAGTAGCATTACATTAATTGCAGTTACCGCTTCAAAAACAGTAAAATGGACTCTTATTTTATGCTATAGAAGCATAAAAACCTAAAATGCCTATATCTTTCGCTTTCAGCTAAATTTTTGCCAACGGGTAGAAAAGAATGAGAGGGGAGGGTACGAGAAAGATGACTGAATCATTATCAGAACCTGCTTATGAATGAGATCGTACCCGTCTTCGTCTTTCACTCGCTCACCTCATGTGGGCTGTAGTGTTGTGAAATTCGTTGACGTTTTTATGAATTTATGAGGGAATGTTTTTGGTCGTCAAAATGCTGAAAGTGCGCTTTTCAAATTTTTTTTTCTTTTTGGTAAGGAAGTTTCTTCATGTTTCCTTAGAATTCCATTTTTTTTCTATGATCCACATCCATCAGACCATGTCACGACTACTGGCTATGATTCCCTCCCCGCTTCCCGGAACTATTAAATGCGCAGTTAACTAAGCATATATGTAAGTAATGAAAAATGTTGTCCGGAAGTTGCCGACCAAAAAGCAATGCGATCGAAGGGTCAATGCTGTATCGCTGTTACGTTTGTACAGGTTCAGGTGCGGTTTGTGGTGATCAATCTTCCTAGATGAAAGCGCTGCGCGTTCGCAATACTTCGAGAATTTGATCGCTTCATAAAAACGCGTCATCAAAGTACTCTGTTCAGAATTATCATCTTTTCATACGCCAATGAATCCTCTAGCGTCCATCCTGAATGGTCAAAAATCGCTTCCGAATCCAATCTGAATCGTTAGTCATTTCTTTAAAGTTCCACTCTAATCACATGTTTTCTGCGGTCATTCATGCCTTTTTGCCACCTTCAGTCCTTTCAGTCCTCTTCGTTACATGTTCCACATTGTTGTCACCTTTTTGTGCAAATATTTTGTGCATTTTTGTCATCCTGTTGTCGCCAACTTCATTAAATGGAATAGAATGAAATGAGCTCTTAAAGTATTCATCGAGTAATATGTAAATCCGTCTTCGCAGAGCATTTCGCAAATTATTGTCGCTTTGCCGACTACAATGACCTTCACAGTGACCATTCACAACGTCGTAATCTTTGCACGCCATACAGTGCAGCACGTATAGTACTATCGTCGTAGCGAACGCCTCATAGCTAGCCGTAGTCGTTTTTGCAAAAGAGAGAAAAAATTCTTTGAAACTCATCTTCCTTACAAAAAAAAAACCACTTGAATGATTGGAGAGAATCAGTAAAATAAAAAACCAGTCCAAACGCTGGGCGCGTTTAGTCAACGGTGTTAATTAATTACTGAATTCCTACAAATTTATTATAGAGAGGTGATCATCGCTAAATGATCTATGTCGATCGTTCTTCTGAGTTTCCATGCAAGGAAAAATATTGCGTTACGCAACATATTGATATTCTCGAAATGCGCCCAATCATTAGAGAGGGATCGACTCGTTATCAAAGCACTGCAGCGGTGCGCAACAAAATGAACCAAGCACATATAAGTTTTACTTACAATAAACTGCTTTTCCTAAAATCTGCAACAAATATTTTCTACGAACAATGAAATAGTCGGGATATCTATATGGATGCTGGAGAAGAACTGAATCGCGCAACAAAACAAATAAATGAACATTGCTTTAATTGTCCCATTCTAGCACTCTTCTAATATCGCGTACATGCTCTGAAAAGTTGCTTGTTTCAGTCTCTTGTTGGCTTTCTCAAGCTTGTTAGCTTTCTTATTAGCCTCCTTTAAATTTGCGTTGTTGATGCTTCCGTAATCGCATAGTCACTTGCAAGTATATTCTTGATTGAACACACTATAAGGTGTAAAACGTAAATGTACTTGCATTGTTCCAGGTGAATTTGCTTTTCCGTTTTTTGATCTAATAATTGTCGAAAGTGTGATTTCAATATCTGATTATCTTTTGCGTCACTTCTTCATGATTAATTACCAACGATCTTTAAGATGCACTACAAGAACACGATGAAAACTTCCGCATAGCAGAAAGGATTTATTTTTGTAATATTTCCATTATTTTTCCTATAATTTGCCTCGTTTGTTTCTTGTTGTCAAAAATGTTTACTGCAAAAATCTCCGTGATAATTTGATTAATATTAGAGCCATTTTTGCGTACTTTTCATCTCGAAATGCGTAATGCTTTAGCATTTGTTTACCGGCCATTTTTTTACTCTGAGCTGGTTGCACTATTGTTGTGTTGAATATTTCCCCATTCAAACGTACCTTTAGCTGACAACTTTCGAATAGTTGACAATAGTCTATTTGCAGCAGCCATGCATTGCATCTTCTATACGATACCGTTTTTGTTTGTGCTTTGATCAGCGTCTTTTAGAGACATGTCTCCGTATATATGTTGTAATGCGTTTGTAGACTGTTGAGCAAAAATGTACAGTTTACTCTCGTGCGTTCCTGTTCCCGACTTCCATTCATTCATTATTGAAGAAGTTGCTGAGCCGAACTCACATTCGTCTCGGGACGCTTTGCACTTCTGCTTCTCTTAAATCATTGCAACTTCTTCACTCTTCTTTCTCTTCGACTATTGTCGGTTTTTATGATTCTCCGTCTATGCTGTCTGGCTTACATTTACAAATTACCTTTGCCACTATTTGCTCACATCTCATATGGCTCACCTGTTGGTCCATAAGTCTGGCTGCAACAAAAATGCAATTTTCATCAGTTGCGCACTAAAAAAGAAATCCACCTTATTAGTCTACCTTTTTGAGGCATGCTGATGTGTGCCCTCATGCAATTCTCTTCGTAAATTATCGTCTTTTGCATAATTCTTCTTCTTGCAGTTGAATAGAATTGAAATCCCTACTCCAGATTGGTATAGTTCTTTTAGTTGGTCGCTCAATATATCCACAACATCCGCTTACTGATATCGACTAGTTGATATGTTTTTATAAAATTATAATTGCAAAGAATGACGAGCATAAAGAACTGTTTGTGAGTGACATGGCAAATGTGCCACAATAACTATTTCTGCTGACGTGTTCCTTCTATAGCGTTGGATGCACACGCGACCATTCACGAAAATGCCGTTGAATTTTACCTTTGTTGCACCAAAAATTATTAAAAACGATGGAAAATTCAACGACTCAACATCACAATATCTCGATCAAATCTTAATTAAACAAAAACGATACCTTTCTCATATGACGATTATGAAAATCCCGAACATTTAAACTGCGAACTACTTTTCCGCTTTGCACAAACAAATAACTAACTACCTTTACAGTCTACGTGGTGCCAATAATCTATACCACCATACGGCTTATAACATCTCTCTGTTTACATCCGTAACATCGATCGATATATAGGATGGTGCATAAAGAAAATTGTACAGTTTCTTTATGCACCATTCCTACAACTCTTTTTAAAGAGATTAACGGTTTTAAAAAAAAACAAAAGCCTGGTTGATTGTAATGATTGCTGACTGAGTTTTGGAATGCTTCAACGTGCGGACAAAAAACTGCAAAAAGCAACACCGGAAGCTTAGAGAGAAACATCGTAAAGAACGAAATTTCATTTTGAAGCGCATTTGTCGTTTTCGCATATCGTTTTTTGCCGGACGCGTGTTTGTTTCTTTGTTCATCTATTGCAGCGATATATTCCGCTAATGACTGAAAATGAGTGAAATCGACTAAATATGAGCGAAAAATGTATGAAAGATGATTTGGTTTAAAAAATATAAATCATCACACCTAAATTCAGGAGAGACTCTAGGATTTTACATTACTAGAGCAATGGAATTTGAATGGCACAATGAATTGGGTGACGGAAAGAGCTAGCCGTAGTCGTTTTTGCAAAAGAGAGAAAAAATTCTTTGAAACTCATCTTCCTTGCAAAAAAAAAACCACTTGAATGATTGGAGAGAATCAGTAAAATAAAAAACCAGTCCAAACGCTGGGCGCGTTTAGTCAACGGTGTTAATTAATTACTGAATTCCTACAAATTTATTATAGAGAGGTGATCATCGCTAAATGATCTATGTCGATCGTTCTTCTGAGTTTCCATGCAGGAAAAAGCCTCATAGCTAGCCGTAGTCGTTTTTGCAAAAGAGAGAAAAAATTCTTTGAAACTCATCTTCCTTGCAAAAAAAAAACCACTTGAATGATTGGAGAGAATCAGTAAAATAAAAAACCAGTCCAAACGCTGGGCGCGTTTAGTCAACGGTGTTAATTAATTACTGAATTCCTACAAATTTATTATAGAGAGGTGATCATCGCTAAATGATCTATGTCGATCGTTCTTCTGAGTTTCCATGCAGGAAAAAGCCTCATAGCTAGCCGTAGTCGTTTTTGCAAAAGAGAGAAAAAATTCTTTGAAACTCATCTTCCTTGCAAAAAAAAAACCACTTGAATGATTGGAGAGAATCAGTAAAATAAAAAACCAGTCCAAACGCTGGGCGCGTTTAGTCAACGGTGTTAATTAATTACTGAATTCCTACAAATTTATTATAGAGAGGTGATCATCGCTAAATGATCTATGTCGATCGTTCTTCTGAGTTTCCATGCAGGAAAAAGCCTCATAGCTAGCCGTAGTCGTTTTTGCAAAAGAGAGAAAAAATTCTTTGAAACTCATCTTCCTTGCAAAAAAAAAACCACTTGAATGATTGGAGAGAATCAGTAAAATAAAAAACCAGTCCAAACGCTGGGCGCGTTTAGTCAACGGTGTTAATTAATTACTGAATTCCTACAAATTTATTATAGAGAGGTGATCATCGCTAAATGATCTATGTCGATCGTTCTTCTGAGTTTCCATGCAGGAAAAAGCCTCATAGCTAGCCGTAGTCGTTTTTGCAAAAGAGAGAAAAAATTCTTTGAAACTCATCTTCCTTGCAAAAAAAAAACCACTTGAATGATTGGAGAGAATCAGTAAAATAAAAAACCAGTCCAAACGCTGGGCGCGTTTAGTCAACGGTGTTAATTAATTACTGAATTCCTACAAATTTATTATAGAGAGGTGATCATCGCTAAATGATCTATGTCGATCGTTCTTCTGAGTTTCCATGCAGGAAAAAGCCTCATAGCTAGCCGTAGTCGTTTTTGCAAAAGAGAGAAAAAATTCTTTGAAACTCATCTTCCTTGCAAAAAAAAAACCACTTGAATGATTGGAGAGAATCAGTAAAATAAAAAACCAGTCCAAACGCTGGGCGCGTTTAGTCAACGGTGTTAATTAATTACTGAATTCCTACAAATTTATTATAGAGAGGTGATCATCGCTAAATGATCTATGTCGATCGTTCTTCTGAGTTTCCATGCAGGAAAAAGCCTCATAGCTAGCCGTAGTCGTTTTTGCAAAAGAGAGAAAAAATTCTTTGAAACTCATCTTCCTTGCAAAAAAAAAACCACTTGAATGATTGGAGAGAATCAGTAAAATAAAAAACCAGTCCAAACGCTGGGCGCGTTTAGTCAACGGTGTTAATTAATTACTGAATTCCTACAAATTTATTATAGAGAGGTGATCATCGCTAAATGATCTATGTCGATCGTTCTTCTGAGTTTCCATGCAGGAAAAAGCCTCATAGCTAGCCGTAGTCGTTTTTGCAAAAGAGAGAAAAAATTCTTTGAAACTCATCTTCCTTGCAAAAAAAAAACCACTTGAATGATTGGAGAGAATCAGTAAAATAAAAAACCAGTCCAAACGCTGGGCGCGTTTAGTCAACGGTGTTAATTAATTACTGAATTCCTACAAATTTATTATAGAGAGGTGATCATCGCTAAATGATCTATGTCGATCGTTCTTCTGAGTTTCCATGCAGGAAAAAGCCTCATAGCTAGCCGTAGTCGTTTTTGCAAAAGAGAGAAAAAATTCTTTGAAACTCATCTTCCTTGCAAAAAAAAAACCACTTGAATGATTGGAGAGAATCAGTAAAATAAAAAACCAGTCCAAACGCTGGGCGCGTTTAGTCAACGGTGTTAATTAATTACTGAATTCCTACAAATTTATTATAGAGAGGTGATCATCGCTAAATGATCTATGTCGATCGTTCTTCTGAGTTTCCATGCAGGAAAAAGCCTCATAGCTAGCCGTAGTCGTTTTTGCAAAAGAGAGAAAAAATTCTTTGAAACTCATCTTCCTTGCAAAAAAAAAACCACTTGAATGATTGGAGAGAATCAGTAAAATAAAAAACCAGTCCAAACGCTGGGCGCGTTTAGTCAACGGTGTTAATTAATTACTGAATTCCTACAAATTTATTATAGAGAGGTGATCATCGCTAAATGATCTATGTCGATCGTTCTTCTGAGTTTCCATGCAGGAAAAAGCCTCATAGCTAGCCGTAGTCGTTTTTGCAAAAGAGAGAAAAAATTCTTTGAAACTCATCTTCCTTGCAAAAAAAAAACCACTTGAATGATTGGAGAGAATCAGTAAAATAAAAAACCAGTCCAAACGCTGGGCGCGTTTAGTCAACGGTGTTAATTAATTACTGAATTCCTACAAATTTATTATAGAGAGGTGATCATCGCTAAATGATCTATGTCGATCGTTCTTCTGAGTTTCCATGCAGGAAAAAGCCTCATAGCTAGCCGTAGTCGTTTTTGCAAAAGAGAGAAAAAATTCTTTGAAACTCATCTTCCTTGCAAAAAAAAAACCACTTGAATGATTGGAGAGAATCAGTAAAATAAAAAACCAGTCCAAACGCTGGGCGCGTTTAGTCAACGGTGTTAATTAATTACTGAATTCCTACAAATTTATTATAGAGAGGTGATCATCGCTAAATGATCTATGTCGATCGTTCTTCTGAGTTTCCATGCAGGAAAAAGCCTCATAGCTAGCCGTAGTCGTTTTTGCAAAAGAGAGAAAAAATTCTTTGAAACTCATCTTCCTTGCAAAAAAAAAACCACTTGAATGATTGGAGAGAATCAGTAAAATAAAAAACCAGTCCAAACGCTGGGCGCGTTTAGTCAACGGTGTTAATTAATTACTGAATTCCTACAAATTTATTATAGAGAGGTGATCATCGCTAAATGATCTATGTCGATCGTTCTTCTGAGTTTCCATGCAGGAAAAAGCCTCATAGCTAGCCGTAGTCGTTTTTGCAAAAGAGAGAAAAAATTCTTTGAAACTCATCTTCCTTGCAAAAAAAAAACCACTTGAATGATTGGAGAGAATCAGTAAAATAAAAAACCAGTCCAAACGCTGGGCGCGTTTAGTCAACGGTGTTAATTAATTACTGAATTCCTACAAATTTATTATAGAGAGGTGATCATCGCTAAATGATCTATGTCGATCGTTCTTCTGAGTTTCCATGCAGGAAAAAGCCTCATAGCTAGCCGTAGTCGTTTTTGCAAAAGAGAGAAAAAATTCTTTGAAACTCATCTTCCTTGCAAAAAAAAAACCACTTGAATGATTGGAGAGAATCAGTAAAATAAAAAACCAGTCCAAACGCTGGGCGCGTTTAGTCAACGGTGTTAATTAATTACTGAATTCCTACAAATTTATTATAGAGAGGTGATCATCGCTAAATGATCTATGTCGATCGTTCTTCTGAGTTTCCATGCAGGAAAAAGCCTCATAGCTAGCCGTAGTCGTTTTTGCAAAAGAGAGAAAAAATTCTTTGAAACTCATCTTCCTTGCAAAAAAAAAACCACTTGAATGATTGGAGAGAATCAGTAAAATAAAAAACCAGTCCAAACGCTGGGCGCGTTTAGTCAACGGTGTTAATTAATTACTGAATTCCTACAAATTTATTATAGAGAGGTGATCATCGCTAAATGATCTATGTCGATCGTTCTTCTGAGTTTCCATGCAGGAAAAAGCCTCATAGCTAGCCGTAGTCGTTTTTGCAAAAGAGAGAAAAAATTCTTTGAAACTCATCTTCCTTGCAAAAAAAAAACCACTTGAATGATTGGAGAGAATCAGTAAAATAAAAAACCAGTCCAAACGCTGGGCGCGTTTAGTCAACGGTGTTAATTAATTACTGAATTCCTACAAATTTATTATAGAGAGGTGATCATCGCTAAATGATCTATGTCGATCGTTCTTCTGAGTTTCCATGCAGGAAAAAGCCTCATAGCTAGCCGTAGTCGTTTTTGCAAAAGAGAGAAAAAATTCTTTGAAACTCATCTTCCTTACAAAAAAAAAACCACTTGAATGATTGGAGAGAATCAGTAAAATAAAAAACCAGTCCAAACGCTGGGCGCGTTTAGTCAACGGTGTTAATTAATTACTGAATTCCTACAAATTTATTATAGAGAGGTGATCATCGCTAAATGATCTATGTCGATCGTTCTTCTGAGTTTCCATGCAAGGAAAAATATTGCGTTACGCAACATATTGATATTCTCGAAATGCGCCCAATCATTAGAGAGGGATCGACTCGTTATCAAAGCACTGCAGCGGTGCGCAACAAAATGAACCAAGCACATATAAGTTTTACTTACAATAAACTGCTTTTCCTAAAATCTGCAACAAATATTTTCTACGAACAATGAAATAGTCGGGATATCTATATGGATGCTGGAGAAGAACTGAATCGCGCAACAAAACAAATAAATGAACATTACTTTAATTGTCCCATTCTAGCACTCTTCTAATATCGCGTACATGCTCTGAAAAGTTGCTTGTTTCAGTCTCTTGTTGGCTTTCTCAAGCTTGTTAGCTTTCTTATTAGCCTCCTTTAAATTTGCGTTGTTGATGCTTCCGTAATCGCATAGTCACTTGCAAGTATATTCTTGATTGAACACACTATAAGGTGTAAAACGTAAATGTACTTGCATTGTTCCAGGTGAATTTGCTTTTCCGTTTTTTGATCTAATAATTGTCGAAAGTGTGATTTCAATATCTGATTATCTTTTGCGTCACTTCTTCATGATTAATTACCAACGATCTTTAAGATGCACTACAAGAACACGATGAAAACTTCCGCATAGCAGAAAGGATTTATTTTTGTAATATTTCCATTATTTTTCCTATAATTTGCCTCGTTTGTTTCTTGTTCTCAAAAATGTTTACTGCAAAAATCTCCGTGATAATTTGATTAATATTAGAGCCATTTTTGCGTACTTTTCATCTCGAAATGCGTAATGCTTTAGCATTTGTTTACCGGCCATTTTTTTACTCTGAGCTGGTTGCACTATTGTTGTGTTGAATATTTCCCCATTCAAACGTACCTTTAGCTGACAACTTTCGAATAGTTGACAATAGTCTGTTTGCAGCAGCCATGCATTGCATTTTCTATACGATACCGTTTTTGTTTGTGCTTTGATCAGCGTCTTTT